>JAUZNJ010072891.1:0-25384 GCA_034780135.1 Jordanella pulchra | reverse complement strand
TATATATATATATATAATTGTTTTGTTTTTTTGTTTTTTTGCTTAATGAGTGACTTCAGATGGTCATTTCCTTAACTAGGTTTTGTTAAAAGGTAAATGAATAAAACACATTTTCTGTTTTTCATTTTTGAAGCACTATAAAAGCTACGTCTGATTTTCTTTTTACATTACATTTATTTTCTATTGTACCACCATATCATTCACAGTTAAATATCTTAAAGTTCTTGACTGAACTGTGTTAAATTTAAAAAAAAAAAGGTTATAATATCCTGAATGCTTTAATAATATGGTATATGTATGTATGGATAATTAATCACCATTTTTTTTACATTTTTTACTTTCAAGTTCCACCAACACTTCTGGCCCCAGAAGCAGAGGTTGTAGACTTTACAGCCGGGCATGAAATCACCCTAAATTGCACAGCAACCGGAAACCCTCTGCCTGTATACAGCTGGCAATCATCCCATCCTATAGAGGAGGGAATGAAGGAGAACGCAGTTATCACTTCCACCTCTCTACTCCCAGGCACCTACACATGCACTGCCTCCAACATGCTGGAAAAAAAGAGCAAACAGTTCATTATCAAAGAAAAGATCAAAGGTAGAGTGAAGATGTAATGCCGCAGCTACGAAAATGCCCCAAACTCTGCATCCTAATCCTCAAATTTCCTCTTGCTTTTCACAGGTGTTTGAAGCTTGCTTATCTTGCCATGGATCAGTTGGCCTGCTGTCTGACTTAAGTGGAAAATTGCACCGCTTTGCTTTTACTGTTATTGAGAATGATGACAAATTGATGATTCAGTGGATGTTGATGAGGATAATGTTACCATCCAGAGTTAAATTTCATAGAAAAAAAATGCTATTTTTGGTAACTGTCATTTAATATATATTTGTGTAGATTCCACATTTTAGGATTCACCTGTTATATTTGTTGTATAATTTATATTTCTGCTAGTCTGATTTACCTACTAATGTTATTAAATCCTGTAACATTTCAAAAACACAGCTACTATTGACACAGCGATGAATAGCAGCAGGGGAATACTGTAAATATGAGTCATTTCTTGGTTTTATTTTCTTATCTTTATCAAAACATGTTCAATAAAAAGAGAAGGTTTTTACTAATGGGCTTATTTATTAATGAGGATGGCTTGATTTTGGTAAGATTATTAGTGTAAGTAAGGTTCTGTTAATTTTTTTTTATATTATATGATGTAGTGTCTTCAAATATAAGCTATTTCACCTATCGTTTCTGTTTCATTTATGCTAAAACTTCGAGCTGAACAATCTTCTCAGATGACTCATCAGTAAAGAGAGTCTGATTTCACACATCTGCTGAGCTAAAGTGAAACTTACAACAGATACTCATATACGGAGCCAGGAATGATTGATCAGTTTAAAAGTACTAATAGGATTTTTTTTAAGTGTTGCCGAAATAATTTTTTATCTAAATTCTTACCTTTAACAATTTTACATTTAGGAGCTAATTTTTAGTTCAAGTTGTCATTCTGCCACCGTCCAGAAGATGTCGCTCTTTATCTTTTCTTAAAGAGACAAATGGCTGTCTAAGCGTCACGTGATCACAACAGAAGGAAGACGCATATTGCGGCTAACTTCAGTTTATTTCAACGGAGGTGGGAGTCACGTTGAGTCTATTTTAATGTGATTTTCCTTAAATACATTTTCAAAAATGTGTCTTCATTTTATTTTCAGAAATGTCGCAGAAAGATCCTTGTCAAAGGCAAGCTTGCGCCATCCAGAAGTGTCTACAAGGTACTTATGGTGTTACGTTGTTTTAGTTTTAGCCCTCAGGAGATGTTTGACTAACTCCTTCCCCAACTTGCAGCTAATAGGTACCTGGAGAGTCTGTGCGAAGAGGTGATCCGAGACATGCGGAGGTGTTGTGAAACTCAGGCTGGAAACTCGGTCTGCTGCTCCGGTTTTAAGGACCCCAAACCGCCGGAGAACAAGAGCGACACATGACTATCCCTCTTTCTCCCCGATGTAGTGTTAGAAAACTGCACTACACCAATTTATATTGTCTATGTTATTCTAAACCATGCTGTGATGAAGCAGAAGGGTTGTCATTGAGGCTCGGTGCACATGGAGCTTCAAAGTATAATAAATATTTGACTTAAAACACGCCTCTTTAAGTGGAGATATGTGGCATTTTAAAAAGCTGCAGAACCAGAATGGACCGTGGGGTTTTATCTCGGCGGCACCTCCCTAGACTCATAATTGTGAACCCCTTTGGCATTTTGTTAACGCCCTATTAGTCACGTTCAGGGAGGAGCTTGTTTATGTTGGGAATAAACAAGTATGATAGTGTTAGAAAATAAAGATACCTCGACATTTCAGCTTCACACTCTCATTAGTATCTTTTGACATTCATGAGAGATTCATCAAAGCCTGATATAAATACAGGTACATCTTAATTAAGCTGAAGGGCCATAAAGTCAGTATTCTATGATACTGTCATGTAAATGGCCGGTATGTATATAGTGCTTTATATTCATGCACACATTCACACGCTGATGGTGGCACACCAACTAGTAGCCACAGCTGGCCTAGGGCAGATTGACAGAATCAGGCTGCTGTATAATCAGCACCCTACTTACACAAATAATGATCAAAAAAGAGAACTTCTTTCATGTAAATGTTTAATTAAAAATGTTACTGGTAATATTTCAGCTTTTTAAGGAAATTTATTTCAGATTTTCATTTAAATTAATCTGAGTATTTGGTTTTTCCATATTAAAACAATATTTGTCATCCTTTGGTTACAAATTTCTGCGATGGACTGGGCACCTGTCCAGGATGTACCCCGCCTTTCGCTGATAGACTTCTGGAGATAGGCACCAGCCCCTCCACAATCCTGACAGATTAACAGGAAATATGGACGGATGGATGGTTATAAAGAAAACATGGAAATGTTTAGTTGTAAAACTCGTATTGCTTTCTGGTATCCAGCCTAACTCTGGTCTTATCTCAGAAGGTACTATACCTGCTGACTTGGGTTGTGCATTTAGTGTATCGTTTATAGTTATTGTGATAACTTTCTAGTCATGATAACAATTTTGATTTATTGTCAAATAAATTGAAATTAGTGATGATAAACAACCCAATAAATGGGTGAATTTCTAAAAATATTTTTCTTTTTTTTCCCATTGGGGGAATTTGTAGGATTGGATTAAATGGGATTACTGTGCGATGTTTAGTGATATAAATTACACTTCTTTATGTAACTGTTGTCCTGAAGAAGCCTATTTTAAATTTGTATATTTTTTCAAGGTAGTTTTAGTGATTATAGGACTCAGATGGCTGTAGCATACAGTCATAGCTAGTTCCTAGGAACGACTTCAAAGAGTTAAGAAAGGAGGTCATTATTGTCCATTTTAGTGTTATTACGATAATACTAAGAATATGTTAGTAAGATTTTAAGGCCGTATCGCCAAGTCCCACTGCTGTCTTTAAAAATGAAAGTGGCCTTTATATATTAGATAAAAATGTCCATAGCTTGCTCCTAAAAATGGAGATGGTGCAGATCTGGGCTGATTCCATGGATGTTATTGTTGTTTGTGGGACTTGGCTTTCCAAATATGTTCAGGAATGAAGATGTATCCATAAATGGGTTCAATATTTATCTTATACATAATGTTTCACTTTTAAAATTTCTGAAGTTATTGGGAATCCTATTTGCACATGTTTCAAATATCCAGGCCAATCATCTCTTGATATTCTAATCTCCAAGGTTTATTTTTTATATATTCCATATATCAATTGTTGTTTTTGAAGAGCGAGATGTAGGATTTGCACACAAATGGAGACACAAATATGGACCTCAGCAAAAACAAATTCCACAAATTTGATTAACATTAGGATCATATCCACTTATTTGTATTTTTTCTTCTACGTAAAATTCATAACTAAACTAAATATGTGATATAATTTGTTTAAAAAGCTTTGTTACATCTTTTGACCATGATTACTATAACTTTACAAAAAAAGAACCCCCCTCAAAAACAAATAAAAGCATATATTGTTAGCCCAATACAGGTGATCAACATAAATGAATATGAATATATACACAAATAGTTTTATATTTTAGGTTCTTACGAAATAATATCAAACATCTGACAGTCTTAATTATTGTATAAATAAACCAATAAAATGTAACCAAGTAAGATGAGTAATATGTGTTTTATTCATTCAATTTTCAGTTTGATATAGATATCTATAGGCAGAATATGTGCATTTAAATAAATAATGAACTCGTTAAAGACTTGTAAACAAAATAAGATTTTCATGTTCCTTTAAAATATGCAAAAAATAATAACTTATCCTTAGTGTTTTATTTTCAGTGATGATATTTTAAGCGTATTACCAAATCTTTGGAAACTAGTTTAATTCCAAGTATGCTCTGCTTTACGGCGTCGTAATCGCTCCCGACGGCCGACGTGATGACGTTGGGCGGAAACTTGAAGCGATTCTTTCTAGAATTCTGTAGCTGCATCTGGCTAATAGTTGCTCGGGAGGTTCTCCCGTTTGTTCTGGCAATTAAAAACTGCTCGTTTCTTGATTAAACACAGCCTCGTATTTCTGAGTAGTTCCGTGTAATTGGATGTTTTACTGCCCAATTATATTTCCTCGTTAGATTTGCTTAACGTTTCCTTCTATCCGACTTAGAGGAGGCTAACTTAGTTAGCTTCTAGTTCTTGCAGGCAGGATGTCCAGGATAGACTACAGCGTGTGGGACCACATTGAGGTCTCAGATGATGAAGATGATACCCACCCAAACATCGACACACCGAGCCTCTTCAGATGGAGACACCAGGTGCGATTTAAAGACTCGTGTCATTAAGATCATTCTGTTGTTTTTGTTTAAATTACATGAGATATTCCTCATTGAGGGATATATTGTCTTGCTCAAAACGTCAAATCATTTCATTTATATCAACCAGTTTATTACAGACCCTGCTTATAATTGAGTAGTTGCAAATCAGTTAAAAACAGGCATCTATGCAGGATAAATACCAATCAGATGTTAAAACTACATTTTTGCGTCTTTTCAGGCTCGCTTGGAGAGAATGGAGGAGTTTCATAAGAAAGGTGAAGAAATCGACAAGAGTCTGAACGATTGTCGGCGTAGGCTGGCAGAGACACAGAAGAAACTACAGCAGCTGAGCGTTGCCTCCTCAGATGATGCCAAAGCAGAGCTGAACAAAGTCCAGGCTGAGGAAAAGAAATTAAAGAAAGAGGAAAGAGATTGGACGAAGAAGATGGAGGAACACCGCAGAGAAGAGAAGAAGATGCCCTGGAATGTTGACACACTCAGCAGAGATGGCTTCAGCAAGGTGACACCGATCAGTCATACTTCCACAGTCTAAACAATCTGTCATTTTATTTGGAAGAACAAACTTTAACTTTAATCAGCATGCGCTGTATGTGTTTGCAGTAATCAGATTAATCAGTTGTTGTTTTTTTTGCATCTCTTAGTCTTTAGCACATGATGTTTATGATTCGCCAGGCTGAACAGGATTCTCTGCAGGCTTTTTAGAGTATGTTGACTTATACCATAAACTTGAGAAAAAAAATCCTAAAGGATAAGATAACTTTCTTTAACAGATGAATCATTTTTGTATGATGGAAACCAGAGTATTAAATGATACATTTCAGCTGAACGATATTTAAAAAACACCCTTAATTGTCTTATTTTCCAAGACTTCTTTTTTAAACCCGTCCTTAATATGGAAGAAACGTCTTATTCCAAACCATCTTCCCTCAGTAACAACCTTCATTCTGAACAGTGTTAGTGTGAATCTTAGCATGGTGTGTTTCGCTACGTTTCAATTCTAAAACCACAGATGTATTTTAAGTTAAAGAGGGGTGGCTTGTGAGATAAAATATGTTTTTCAAGGTCGCATTAAAAACTCAAAATTAGCATTTATGGGTTAAATATCTTCAATTTTCATCTATGCCAACAGTGAGAGCTACAACTGTTGAAATGGTACCAATATCTTGCTTTGTTCTTGACAGAGTATCGTTAATGTCAAACCTGAGACAGGCGAAGAGACTGAAGAGGAGAAGGAACAAAAACATAAAACCTTTGTGGAGAAGTACGAGAAGGAGATCAAACATTTCGGTAAAGACCATTGACAACCAAAGCTTTTACACGTGTGTTTATAATTGAACTCCTTATTTAAAACTGGAAATGTTTTGGGGGTTTTTTTTGTTTTACTTCAGGCATGTTGCGACGTTGGGACGACAGCCAGAAATACCTCTCTGATAATCCGCATCTCGTATGTGAAGAAACTGCTAATTACCTTGTTATCATGTGCATTGACCTTGAAGTGGAAGAGGTAAATTGTTGTTGTTGTTGTTTTTAACCCTAATCTGCATTGGTTTCATGGAACTGCGTCTGTAGCTTGATTAAAATGGAAATTTTACTGACATTTATTTGGAATGTCACTCTGTGATCTTCTTCCATTTTGCCTCCAGCTGTCTCCCCCCCCCCCGATGAATACTACTGTAACGTTCCAAACATATCTTCTTTTTTTTTTTTTTGCAGAAACATGCATTGATGGAGCAAGTGGCTCATCAGACTATAGTGATGCAGTTCATACTTGAGTTGGCAAAAAGCCTGAAAGTGGACCCCCGTGGCTGCTTCCGCCAATTCTTTTCTAAGATTAAGGTAAGTAGGTGGACTTCTTTAAGCGAGACAGTCTGGATCATTTAAAGCAACACTTTTAATGCTAATCAGAAGATGCTTCCACTGAAATGCAGCATTATTTTTAATCAAACTGCTGTTAAACCACAGAACTTTGTTACAGTTTTAATTTCTGTTTTACCATATTTAAGGGTGTCGTTTTTAATTTAACAGAACCCGAGTGTTTAGTAAGTAACTTTCAAGAATAACAAAGACTATGTGAAGGTTTCAAAGTTAAAACTTTGAGCATTGATTTCCTTATCAGACATAAGCCAGCTGAGGAACTGCTTGGGGCCTGAGGGCAACTAGGGAGCCCCTGGGGCCCCCAAGAGCAATCAACAGTTTGTTTGCTTTTTTTGCATATATAATGATTTCTACATAAATATAGCAGCAAAAACACATAGTTTACAACATATCGGTATATATTTAAACATGAAGAGTCATTAACTATGAGAAAAGAAATAACAAATCTTGATCTTGGAGCTAGATTGACACACAGATGAGGAAGAACCAGTGTAAACCTCTGTGAGACAAACTTATCTTCTGTGAAAAGCCTGATAGTGATGGAAGTGCTCTGGTTTTAGAGATGGAAAACCTTTCAGACATCCTGAAGCACAGACGACCTGATTTTCTTATTTTTCAAAATAAGATTTCATCTCTAACCAAACTGGAGGATAGCTCTGATGTATAACAAAAGTAGCTGTCAGATTTCTTCTCATCAGTGAGTTTGCAAAGAAAAAACAAGGGAAGTACAACCATTAAGAAAACATTTGTCTGTTTCTTTGTACATGATTAAGAAGCCATAGTTTGTAATGCTTGTATAAAATGGAGTCTAAAGCATTGATATATTACTGGATTGGATGTCACATGATCACTGCATCACACGCACACTTGGCATTGCTGCTGCTGATGTACACAGAACATGTTCTTCTTAAAGATGAAAATAACCATTATAACTATAAGGATGCATTGCTTTGACAGTTTGAACTGGAATAAAATTAAAATATAATTGACATTTAATGTCAACAGGTGTAGAAAAATAAACGCTGTACCGTTAAAAGTATTTCAGTGTTTGAAATATTTAAATACCATCCTTTATCCAAAGAACCAGTACCAGAAAAAAAAAATGACATTATTTATATTTGTTGTTAAATTTTCCTTTTGAATTTCATCATGTTTACATGATCATAGCCTTAAACATAACTCAGGTTCTGTCCATATATTAATTCCTACATGCAGTAATTAAATGTACTACTGGTTAGCGCTAATTATTCTATTGTTAGCTTTAGATTATGTCTGGTAAAAAGGTTATTTGAAAACAAACAAAACAAAACTAAGGTTGGCATATCATGCACCACTGTCCAAGAAAATGAGCAGTTTCTCATTAATAACTTTAAACCTTTTCTTTTCCTCCACTTTCTTGCATAAGTTCAATGCTGCGTTTTTCAACCCAGATGATTCAGTCTCTTCAAAATATGAAAACTTTACACTTTACTTTAGAACCCTGTTATATCCCTGGTTTCTTTCTGTCCCTGAATGCCTCAAATGCTTTAAGGCTGATTGTCTTTATCCTGTATGTTTTCAAGCAGACTGCTGATCAACAATACCAGGAGGCTTTCAATGCTGAGCTTGACGCATTCAAGGAGCGAGTTAGAGGAAGGGCAAAGATCCGCATAGAGAAGGCCATGAAGGAATTGGAGGAGGAAGAACGACAGAAGCGTCTGGGTCCTGGCGGTCTCGATCCCGTTGAAGTTTATGAGTCTCTGCCACCTGTAAGTTTAACATTTGTTATGACCCCCGTTAGCCTTTTCTGCCTATTAGTTTGGTTTAGATTCTTCAGGTTTATAAAGCATTTTTTTATTGCAGGAAATGCAGAAATGCTTTGATGAAAAAGACATCCAAATGTTGCAAGATGTCATTACCAAAATGGACCCAACGGTAAGTTGTTTTTATAATGTATGCATTCATAACTCGGAGTAAATTTGGGATTTTGACAAATTGTGGTTTACAAGTCATTTTCCTACCTAATCATAGGAGGCAAAACATCACATGAAGAGATGCATCGACTCTGGGCTGTGGGTCCCTAATGCCAAAGCAGAAGGGGAGGGAAAAGATGAGGAACCCACCTATGAAGAAGTGAAACAAGTGCAGGAAGAAACAAAGCAGGAATGACAAGTCTAACCCAGCTGAATTTATTTGTATTGCAAACACATCTACTGTATTGCAGCTCCATTATGTGTACATTTAGTTTGCAAAATAAATGAAATAACTTCTCTGAAATATGTTTTGCTGAGATCTTAGAGAGGAATGTTCAGTTCCCAACACACCTTGGAGGCATCAGCGACCCTGCTTGGATATTAGAGCTGCTGATTGTGCTACAAAGTCATCACTGAAGCTGTTTATACACTATTAGGTGTTAAAAAGTGTGTCTGCTTTCTCTGTGCTGGTGTTTCACACTTTTTGGGTCGTGTGTTTTTTTTTTTTTTTTTTTTTTTTTTTTTTTTTAATGCCAGTTTTCTACTAACTTCTTGAGCTAAAAGTTGAATTACATCCACTCCTCTAAGACTCCGTCGGTCTGTGTCTTCTAATTTGACCGTAAACTACAAAGGAAAGGAGCCTTCTAATAGTTTAACGGTAAAACATTAGAATTACAACCCGCGTTCTTTTAATCCTTAATTTTCACATTTCCATATGCCTCTTATTATAACCAAAATCTTCATATCTACACCAGATATTTGTTCTTTACCCTCCCTATCTTGAATAGTTGAGTGAGTGCTATATGAAATCATGTGGCACTGTGAATGGATTCCCAACTATTACTCATGCTTTTGTTTTGACAACTGATGTCCCCTGACATTTGCATGTTGTAGCTCATGTTTTGGAATACACTTATGTGTATGAGGGCTTGGTCATGTGAACATTATTTGATTTTACTCTGAAGTACTTAATAAAACTAATCCCTGTTGAAAACGTGGTTTGTTTTCCTCCATTAGTTAGTTTGGACAGGCTGAAAAAATAAAGATGACTTCGACATGTGATGGACCTATTCAGTTTTTCTAGGTAAGTTATTAAAAATGCATCCTTTTATTTTACAATAACCTGCTGAATGGATGGATAACAGAGGGTGTAAATGTGAAAGATGCAGAAAGCATGACCCAAATAGCTGGCAGATGTTTTATAAAAGTTGGATATTAATCAGCTGGAATGATTAATTTGAGTGAAGTGTTTAAGGTACACTGAAATAGAAATTTCTATTTTCTTTCACTCCCCAGATGACTCGTATGTAGGCTGTATGTTGTACTCTAACCACCAAACATTCAATTGTTTTTACCACATATTTACAATTTTAGGGTGAATACGTTTAATAATTTTTTTAATAATTTGCCTTTTGATTTATTCCATGTGGTCACTCAACAAGATTTAAGTGTGTCTAAATTTAAGCTATTTGAACATACTAATATATGAGTAATATATGTTATTTCTATCCTGTTTTTTCCCTGTATTTTCTTACACATGCAGTTAAGTCAGTTAATAACGGAAATATGCTGATGGTATTTTATAAATAGGCCTATTTGTAGAGTACAAGTCATTAGAATACAGGTTTAGTCAATTTAGTGATTAATATTTGTACCTATTATAAACAGTGGCAGTAGTAGGCTAGTGGTATGAGTAGAGATACTGGTTGTACTCAGGATTTGTTAAGTGTAATCAATGAAGTAATCCTGTGGACATAAGTTCAATGGCCAAACATTGAAAGTTGTGTGTGTGTGTGTGTGCTGCTTATAGTCAGCAATAAGCAAAAAAAAACAATTGTTTCATACAGCTTTTCTTCCTCTGGTAAAAAAAAAAAGAAATCTGTTCTAAATTTGAAACGGAGCCCATTGAATTTTTTTGTTTGTTTTGTTTCTTTTTTTACGTGTCCTGTTTGCCAAATAATGTTAATAATATGTGGTAGTTTTGCCTTTACGAACTATAATAACCCAGATTTATAGTCAAGCCTTATAATAAACCGAAGCTAAATCGGCTGCTACTGCGGGGTATTTCCTCTTGTAATGGAGCGTCTCGTTGCGTGAAGGGACCTGCCCACTGAGGGAGTGGTCACGTTGTTTTCGGGAAGCAGCGTCCTGGCGCACCTCTCTCTCAATTCGCAAGAAACAGACCCAGAAGAAGTGGTGAGGGGGAAATACGCACCGCGAAACGATGAAGCTCGACCGACGCTCCACAGCGCTCTGCCTCATTTAAAATAAACTTATTTTAATCCATCTCGACATAAATGGTAAGTATTTCTAACGATTTCTACACACATTTTAATGGCGATGTTTATAAACACGCAGCCTAATGCATTTCCTTGTTATGACATGGCATTAACTGTAATGGATGCTCGCATTTAGTCGCTCAAGGATAGAAACTTTGTAATCTTCATACTTGTTTTATTCAAGTATTACTGCGGTGTATTTACCTTTAAGGATTTATGTTGCTTGTTAACAGTTTGACAAGTTGTAATCCCGGAAGGCCTCCAGCCAGCATAATCAGGTAGTCATTTTCTCAAAGTTATGTCGACAGATTTGTTGTCAATTTTTAAACTATGAGATCAAACGAAAACATGATAAATAGATCGAAAGAGCTTATTTTAAGGGTTCCCACTTCCAGTTTCTATTTTCTCTTCCCCAGTTCGTGAGAAAGCCCTGATGTCTACGTGACTGCAGAGTCCTCCTTCATCTTTTTTTCCAGTGAGCTTGTTCAACATGCCTAGAAAGTCAGGTTCCTTCAAACCAGGGAAGATCCCAGGCCCAAATGACACCCCTCAATCTCAGGGCATCCATATCTATCTTTTCTGGACTAAAGAAGGGGAAAGATATTTGTCTCATACCAGTGGCAATGTCACTGCGGAGGACCTTTGCATCACAGCTGCAGAGGCTGTAGGTAAGAGTGACAGCTGAGTGACAAAAATAACATGGAGGATATTCTACTTCCTGTTCAGTTTGTAACCTTAACGTCTCTTCCATAGGGATAACGCCACTATGCCACGTCTTGTTTGCGTTGTACAATCCACAAACAAAATACTGGTACAGTCCGAACCATGTTTTCAGTCCAGATGAAAACTCCAGTGAAGTAGTTCACTACTGCATGAGGTCAGTCCGATTTTTACATACCACTGCACATGGATTAGCATACAAACACAGTTGTGAAAGCGGCCTGTTTTGCTTTTGTTCAGGTTTTACTTTCGGAATTGGCATGGACTGAATGAAAAGGAGCCAACTGTGTCGCGTTACACACTCAAATCTGGGACAGATCAGATTGGTTCCCCTCTTCTGGACATTACATCCTTGGAGTATCTGTTTGCCCAGGTATGTGTTAAACATATTATGATGAGCCTCCTTTTATTTTATTTTCAAGAAAAGTGATCCAAACTCTTGTTTCTGAAATATAGGCTAAGCATGAATTTGTGAATAATGTGGAAGAACCTCAGTCGGAAGAAGAAAAGAATCGGTTCAAAAACGAGAGCTTGGGAATGGCAGTGCTCCACCTGTCACACCTCGCCATACAAAAAGATTGTTCCTTAAAGGAAGTTGCTGGAAAAATCGGGTAATCACTCTACTAGTTAAAATAATTGCAGTGTTTTAAATGGTTATTGCTGCCTTTTTCTTTAATCAATGATGTGTCTACTTTCAGCTTCCAGAACTGCATTCCAAGAAACTTTGCGGAGAACATTTCCAGAGACAACTTCCTGACTAAAATCAGGATCCGCCGTGTGTTCACCGAATTTGTTCAGAGTTTCCAGCAGCACACAGTAGGAAAGGGGCAGCTGGGTTCCCACGAGATCATGTATAAGTACATCTCCACCCTGGAAAACTTGGTTCCCGGTTTCGGAACGGAGACTTTCTCCGTAACTCGCCTGGAACTGAGGGAGGACGGGGAAGAAAGCAGCTCCTACTCCAACGTCAACCAGGGCGCAGAAGTGTCAAAGGAAAACTTCAGAGCTCCGCTCACACATGAGTTAATGGTGTCCGGCATTAAGGGGATTCAGTGGAGGATTCTGAAAACTCAAAAGGTATTCTTAAATATCTCCTTTATGTTGTGCAGAAGCTTTAGTCTCTTTAATTACATTTCTCTTGCTTTCTTGATCCAGGCAGAGGACAACTCTTACCACAGGAGTGGCTATGTGAATGCAAAAACACCAAAACAGACTCCATCAAATCCTCCTGATAAATGGACCTCCTTCTGTGATTTCCGAGAAATAACTCACATCGCCATTACAGAAGCTAATGTGTTCATTAGCACTCAGAACAATCACTGCATGGTGAGAGTACTTTTTATCTTTCCATGCACATGCCACTAATTTAATTGGTAAATGTGCATGTGATACATCACTGATGTTGATTTGGTTTGCGTAATGTAATCAGCTCGGTAGAATTTTGTTGCAAAAGTTGTAGCTCACCTTGTGGTACATGCATTATAATCCAATGGTTTTACCAAAGCCTTAAAATAAATGTGTATGTTTCTGCAGTAGCTTCGGTCTCACTGGAAATGCTAGAAAGGTTCAATCTTTGATTTGAATTGCTGTTAATGCAGAACAAATCCTACATTACAAAACGCATTTATCACTTTCAATCATGTGTGTCATAGTTGTTGATGATAGTAGTACTGTTGTACAACCCTGTAGAGGACTTTTCTTTTCCTGTTCTTTCACAAGGTTGTAGCATAGAAAAACGAGAAGGGGGAGGGGGTTCATAGAAATGACCTACTTTTGTTTACTTCTGGTCAAAAGCCAACAGAACTTTATGGGATGTTTATTTATTGTCATTTAATTTCAAAACTGCTGATTTTAGAGAAACAGGCCGTCTGCATAAAAGATCCTCCGTTTTACATGACGGGGGAGATTACATCGTTTTCCACCTGTTTATCTTTTGTTTTATAACTTTCTGGCTTTTTTGGTCCTGAAATTTCTAAATAGTAGTGACAAAAGTACACAACAGCTCATACAAGTAAATAAATAATATGAACATTTTTCAGTTGCTCAGCCAGAGTCCTGACAGTTATAATATGAAAGGAGCTAAAGATGAGAGTGATGATAAGGAGGCCTTCCAGCTTTATACGTTTGGAGCCTATATGCAAAGAAATCCTCAAAATACCAACGGAGATACGTAAAAAAGAAATGCTTTGTTAAATAAAATATACTTCAAATCTAGATTCTTCAGGGTTATAATAATTAATTTCAAGCTTACCTGGATGAGTGTATGCATGTTTAGTTGAGCTACTTTCTTTACTCCTGGTTCCACTTACTTATATTATTTAGGGTTTTTACTTTCTTACCATTTTGAGGGGGGAGGGGGTTGCCGACTAATATTTATACCCCTGCAGAGGTAGATAAAAAAAAAAGTTTTGTTTTTTTTTATTTGAATTTTGTGATAATATTTAATCAGTTTTCAAAAGTAAAGTATAAATGATGAAAGTTCTTCAGCTACTTCGCTTTATAGGAATCTCTACCACAGGTGCTAAAGATTTAGGGGCGCTGTAGGTGTAGTTTATCTGTTGTATAAGAGTGTGACTAAGTGCTCTTGGTTTTCTTTTGGCATTTTTTTTTTTTTGTGGAAATTTTAAACTTATGTCTCCAGGTGGAAGCTCAGTTTGTAAGCTAGTGGTGTTTCTGCATGTATATGTAGGAGGTACAGATGAACTCCAGCCAGGAGGCTCGCTCCTTTATCTCCTTAGTAGATGGCTACTACCGGCTGACTGCAGACGCCCACCACTATCTCTGTCATGAAGTGGCTCCCCCAAGGGTGGTGTTGAGTGAAGCAAATCTGTTGCATGGACCTATGCAGTAAGTTAGCTCTAATCCTGGCCTAGTTAGACACAAACTGCTTAGAAAGACAAGAGTTATATCATTTGGTTTGCTTGCAGTGATGACTTTGTGTTACACAAGCTTAAAAAGGAGGCTGGAGAGGAGGGAACTTTCCTTGTTCGCTGGAGTGCCCTCGACTATCATCGCATCATCCTTGCTGTGCTAAACAGAAACGAGGTAAGTCGACACCCACGCTCCTCTCTTGGAAATATTGCAGTGCAGTGAGGCGCACAGTTTTTCAAATTCTGTATTTACACCTCTGCTGATACACAGAATGGTTCCACAACAAGCCACAAGCAGTTTCGCATCCAGCAGAAAGAGTCGATGTTTTGCATGGAGGGCTGGGACAGAGAGTTCTCCACGGTGAAGGAGCTCACAGATAGCCTCAAAACCTATGTGCTCAAGTCTGGCTCAGACAGCTTCACTGTCAGGAAATGCTGTTTACCGAGACAAGCAGGTATGCGCATTAGGTGTCCAAAAATGCTGTACTGTAACATGCCACTGGCATCACAGGGAATTTGACTCACTGAGATTTTTTTTTTTGGGGTGGGTGTTTTTGTCCTCCAGAGATCTCCAACCTACTGGTGAGAAGGCAAGGTATTGACCACCTTACCCACTCCGACTGCTTCCCCCTGAACCTGACGGAGCTTCGCTTTCACCAGATTAAAGACAAAGAGATAAAACAGGTGATCACATTGTCTCCATTGTCTCCATATTAAAGCAGACTGCATGTTTCCTGCTCTGTAACTTACCAGGTATGTTGCCTCCTTTGCTCACATGTAGGAGCAACATTTGGGCCGAGGCACCAGAACTAACATTTATGCAGGACGTCTATTGTTGCGGGAAGGAGAAAACGACGAATTTAACAACAACAACCTGTCACAAAGCAAAGGGATCCGGGTGGTTCTCAAAATCCTAGATGAAAGCCATAAGGATATTGCTCTTGTAACTATAATTTTCTATGCAAGAATCACTTATTTTTTGTAGGTGTGTGTGTGTTATTTTTTGTTTTTTTTTAAAATTACTGTTCCCTTTTTTCAATCTTAGGCCTTTTTTGAAACAGCAAGCCTCATGAGCCAAGTATCTCATGCTCACCTGGTGTTTGTGCATGGCGTGTCTGTCAAAGGATCTGAAAGTAAGAGCAATAACCCTTCTGCTGGCATGTGTTCAATTCCTATTTTAGTGACTTCCTCATTTTCCTCCCTTTTCAGTTACGTGCTCAATCTCTATAGCCAAATCTGTAAAGCTAACACCATGGTGAATGCAAATCTGCGTTCTACTTTTGTAGATAGTGTGACTTTGTTTACATTTTTTTTTGTTGCATTATAACAAGCTGCGCCTCTCTGAATTGTTTCTGCTTGCACAGACATCATGGTGGAGGAATACTTGGAGTATGGCCCACTTGATGTTTTTCTCCGCAAGGAAAAAGCGTCTGTCACTGCTCAGTGGAAATTCATTGTTGCCCTGCAGCTTGCGAGGGCTCTCAATTACCTTGTGAGTTGGAAACATCTTTTTCTTTGTCTGATCACAGGTACCCTTTAATTTACCATAAATCTTAACTGATTATCTTAAACTAAATAACTGGTGCACAAAACGATCTCCTCCCATCTAACTGAACTTCAGCAGCTACATTTTGGGGGGAAAAAATTCTGTTATCTGATGATATTTTAGGATATTTTATGTTAGTGTGTTTCCTCCAGTCATATGGTTAAAGAATTAACTTATTTAATCAGAGGATGTGTAAAAATAAATAAATAAAAATGAAATTAATCTATATTTACCATTTAAAAACAAAAACATGAGTATATGGAGCAAGTATTAAACCTTTATCTGCATTCTAAAAAGTCGCTATTTGTGCATTTATTTTATTTTTATTTTTTTGCTTTAGGAGACAAAACGGCTTGTTCATGGAAACGTTTGTGCCAAGAATGTTCTGGTTGCAAGGGCGGGTTTTGAACCTGGCTCTTCTCCTTTTGTCAAGCTGAGTGATCCTGGAATTGCACTGAATGTCCTCTCACGAGAAGGTCAGCCTCCACAGTTTAAGAGGAATAATCTGATGAACGAGTGTCCATAAGCAAAAACAAATGTTTCCACTAACTGCGAAGCACTTTAGACACTTCAGTCAGATTAAGGAAACCGGAAGATCTAACTAGACCACTTCCTGTTATCTGTCAGTCATCACTCCACTGTTTCGAACGGTCTAAAAAAAATACATCAACTCTGTTTTTGTATTTTCAGCTATATGTTTTTGATCTAGAAATTGTAAAAAAAAATGTCATATTTTAGCAGCTTTTAAAATATTCACTCTGTTTGCTCAAGTAATCCACATCTCTTTTAATGTGCTGTTTTATCATGAATACTTTTTTCCCCCACAACAGAACGGTTGGATCGGATACCCTGGATTGCTCCAGAGTGCATCGACAGTGGCGCCCCAATTGGAAATGCTGCAGACCAGTGGAGTTTTGGTGTCACGTTGCTTGAAATCTGCAACAACGGGGATCTTCCTATGAGCGGCAGCACACTGTCTGAGGTAGGTGCATGCTGGATCCTTAAGCCTTTACTTCTTCTCCACCATCCAGCTGTTCAGCATTTTGTAACTTTTTTTAATTTTCCATCATCAGAAAGAGCGTTTTTATCAGCAAAGGGGTCGCCTGGCAGAGCCATCCTCCCAGGAACTGGCTGGGTTTATCAGCATGTGCTTGACATATGAGCCCGATGAGAGGCCGTCGTTCCGAACTATCCTCAGAGAACTCACAAAACTCATAAAGAAAAGTCAGTCTTTAACTGCACGCCTTATTTCTGAAGTTTGGTTTTCAAATGTTTTGCTGCAGTTGGCTAATACGGCTGATTTTTATCCACACAGATCCAGATATACCCCCCATTTACACTCTCCCACCTACTGACCCCAGCATGTTCCAGAAGCGCTACCTGAAAAAGATGAGAGACTTGGGGGAGGTAAGCTTCAACACCACCAGAAAACTTTTCCATTCTCATCTGTTCAGAAAGTGATCGTTTTCCCTTCTCTGTCTGCAGGGACACTTTGGAAAAGTCACTCTGTACATGTACGACCCGTCCAACGACGGGACAGGAGAGTTTGTGGCAGTGAAAGCTTTGAAGCAAGAGACTGGAAATGCACCTCAGGGCTGGATGAAGGAGATTGAAATCCTGAAGTCTCTCTATCATTGTAACATAGTGAAGTACAAGGGCTTATGCACTGAGGCCGGTGAGCTCATAGCATTATCTGTTCTCTTTAAATCTCTGTTTAAAGTTCTGTTGATATTCAGTCTGCTCAAAGGCTCCCTGTTAACTGTTGTTTTGGGTTCACATTCAGTAATTGAAAATCTATACTAAGCAAACTGCGGCTTTTGTTGAGTGGTGATTATATTTTAAGCTTTTTAGCTCTCTGCCTGCTGAGCATTTGTCCAGGTCATTGTTTTGAATGTAATAAAATGGGAAAATAAAAACATTACTGCATTGTGCACTTACAGGAAGACAAGAGGTCCAGCTCATAATGGAATACCTTCCTCTGGGGAGTCTGCGGGAGTATCTTCCTAAAAATAAAGTCAGTCTGGCCGAGTGCCTCATGTTTGCTCAGCAGATCTGTCAGGTGAGTTTCAGTGGTTGAATATTTAGTGTTTGGACTGTAATATAGAGTGCTTTGGAAAAGTATTCATACCCCTCGAGCTTTTTCATGTATTCTCATGATGCGTGTTAACTGAAGTTTTATCCAATGGAATACAACATAGTTGTGTAAAACGATACTTTTTAAGAACTAAAGTGTCAAATAATTTGGAAAACTTTCCTGTCACAGGAATTTTAAATACAACTATGGGTTCAATTATGGAATATACTGTGTTTTTTATTGCACTATTTTGGTGTGTTTGGTTTGACAAGTGAATTGCACTATAATTATATAATGTGATGTGATTATAGATGTGATGATGTTTCTTCTTTATAATAGAAGAACAATAGAATGTTTTTGGCATTTATATTTTTGCACACTGACAACCTTCAGTTGGCTATAGAATATATAAAATTATACTTTTTAATAATTTAACAAAAAAAAAAAAAATCTAGTTTGCAATAGAATTAACCAGGGGTTGCACTTTTACAGAAAAACTCTGGCAGGACAGTAGGATTCCAGTATTTATGTGTGAACAAACGTAAAGCATGCAGATAAAATCATTATAGCCCAGAGAAATTAAAGAACACGTTAGAACTATGCAGGTCACTAGTCCTTATTGATATACGCTACATAACAAATCTGTTTTAAGTGCACTAATAACTAGCGTGTTACTGAATTTTACAAAGAAATTAGTTACAGCACTAGTTACTGAAAAAAGTAACGTAGTTACAGCAACACTTTACTTAATAACGCGTTAGTCCCAACACTGGATACCAGTAAATAAAAGTGTAATTAGTGGAGTTGACCTATATTAACTAAAAAATACCAATATAAATTTAGCCTTTGTTAGAGAACATGAGGGGACAAGGAGCATCATGAAGACCAAGGAGCCTATAAGATAGGTCAGGCTTAAAGCTGAGGAGTACCATGGCTAAAGCTTAGAGCTAATACAGATAAATCTGTTCTTCTGCACAAAACACTAAACACACAATTCTCCCAAACATGGTCATGCATCAGAGGCTTCTCTCTTTAGCAGGACCAGTAAGCTGTGTAATGGTTATCAGAAGAGGTCAAACCTGGAAGAAACCTGCTAATGGTTGCAAAAGACTCAAGTGTTGTCGTTATTCTTAAAGGATAAACTGTGTTTCAGCCCTGACATGCAGACGAGGCTAAAATAGATCAGAGAGAAGTTTCAGATCCAATTGTACTTGAATGTTCCAAAGTCCACTTTGCAATCCATTTAAAAATGAACAACTGCTTAAAAATGATCTCTACAGACACTGTCTATCTGATTTGACATCATTTCAGCTATTTTAGAAGCATTATGACATTTTAGGGTTTTAGTTATTGCAACAAAAAGTGACACAAGCTATTGAGCTTGAATATAATTTTCCGGTTTTCAGATGAAAATTGTGTGCTGCTGTTTCTTTTTTCTATTTTTTTTTTTGATTCATCGCTTTAAATGCTTTTTAGATACCCATTTAGTATCATGATTATTTTTCCTCAATATTGTGTTGCGTTCTTTTGAAGGGGATGGAGTATCTGCACTCAAAGCGCTATGTGCATCGAGATCTTGCTGCTCGCAATGTTTTGGTGGAAAATAAAGGTTTGGTAAAGATTGGAGACTTTGGCCTGACAAAGTACATCCCAGAAGGAGAGATCTACTATCGGGTCCGTGAGGACGGAGACAGCCCCGTCTACTGGTCAGTTCACGCAGAATTTGTAAGTCAAACATTTTGTAGCTTTCTAATCTCTTATTTTTACATGTTTGGAACTTGTTAGGTATGCCATTGAGTGCTTGAAGGAGCTCAAATTCTCATTTGCCTCTGACATTTGGTCGTTTGGAGTTACTCTTTATGAGATCCTGACGCGCTGTGACCATCGACAGAGTCCTCCAACTGTACGTAATGAACACGCTCAAATCTCAAACTAAACGCAAAAACAGTCTTAAAGATATTGTAATTTTGATCTAAAAACCTTGTTTATTTCCTGTATTTGGTTGTTTTTGTAGAAATTCATCGAAATGACTGGAGACAATGAAGAGCAAATGACTGTAATGAAACTCATAAGGCTTTTGGAGAGAAATCAGAGGTTGCCTTATCCTAGGGATTGCCCACATGAGGTAATATTAAATAGCCTCTAATAAAGATCATATGTAACGGTTGCAACAATAACAAAATCTTGTGTCATGAATAAAATGGTTGTTGTTATCAATATAATTACAATTCTATTCCAAACATCATACAGGTTTCCTTTGATGCAACTACTGCGTATTAAAGTTTCTGTCAAGTCCAATGCATAGTGAGCCCATTATTAAAGTTGTTACAAGAGTTTCTGCAAGTCTCCTTTAATAAAATGAATACATTTGATAATAGCATTATTAAATGAGGTCATGGACAAAGCTTAGCCTGCAGCTCTGGATTCAGTCGGCTGTTGTTTTTTTTTTTTTTTATCAGCAGCTTAATCAGCTTTGAAATGTTATTTGAACATCAGGGTAGTTTATATTTTAAGTCTTGTTTTATTGTACTGTGTTGTCCTGTGAAGTGCACACAGCAAGTTAAACAGACAACCAAGACCATATTAATGACCCATACATAGTTGTTTTTTTAGGATTAGACACTAGGAAGATGAAGGTATAAAAAAAAAAAAAAAAAACTTCCTTGCAAATTTATGAGAAGCAAAATTTAGCAAAATTAAATAAACTTTACTTTTTGACAGTTACAGTATCTCTTATTTTTCACCACTTAACGCTTGTTTCTGCTGTTAAACATCTGAGGTGAAAGATTAGATGGGCTATTAAAAAAATATTTCTTATTAAAATATAGAATCTGGACTTGACTTTTTTTCTCTTTGTTATTCTCTAATGAATTAGTTTCAGAAAACTAAATGTAGTCCACTTAAAACTTTTTCTAAAGATCATTATAAGGTGTTTCCTTCAAAAATGCTACATTTTCATTGGGTGGCTTTCTCATTTTTTTTCACCCCTTTTCAGGTGAAGTTGCTGATGGATCAGTGTTGGCATGCAAATCCTGATAGTCGGCCTTCGTTCACCAAGCTCATCGAAAAGTTTGAGTCGGCACGAAGAATGCTTGACTGGACGTTCAGCCCTAACTTCTCCATGTCTCAGATTTGCTGATCAATGTCAGCGAAGATCCATCATAATAAATGGTGTCACTCAAAGTGTAGCAAGTTGTGTCACTTCAGGTGTATAGTTTTTGCTGTATCTAAGTATAATGTTGCCTTCCTAGAGCTTTAAAGGTGTAAAGCAAAGTCCTATTATGTGATATTTGTTGGTAATGCAATTCCAAACCCAGACTTTTCTTTTCTTTTTGTAGTTAAACATGGTTAAAGTGAGGCTTTTAGTGGTACCGAAATAAATATTATTGTTTGCCGGAGCTTATCAGGCTTTCGATTGTAAGGAAGGTTTCTGTTTCGGCTGACATTTCTGTGTTTTATTTTTGTTTTCTGTAAATTTTACATGTATGTAATCTCACATTTATTTTATAAAAATAACCCAAAATCAAATAAACCCCTTCCCACCTTTCTTTTTCTTAAAGCTTGAATACACAGAAAAAAAAAACATTAAATGTTAGGATTTTACATTTTCTCTCGCTAATTCTGTCAGAGGGGCTGGTGCCGATTTCCGGTAGACTACGGACGAAAGGCGAGGTTCACCTTGGACAGGTCGCCAGTGTATCACAGGGTGATTTCACATTACACTCATAAATCCCAACAGGGCAGATTATTAAAGAATCATTTAAAGGCAGCCAAATGCATCACACCCACTAATCTCCTGTTAGGGTATGTATTTGCGCTATATAAAATGCTATCATTGCATTTTATATACTAACAGCCAAAGAGCTTAAGCTTTCTCTGATTAAAAGAAGTGATTAAATGAACCATATGAGGATGTGCACTTCAATCACTTAGTGAAAACTCACAGTAATGGTACCACTGCAAAATGGAAGTATTAAAATGAAAGAATACAAGACACTATTTTACTAATGCTGGAGTAGAAAACCTTGAACATTTTTAGACCTGTGTTTTGCATTATTTTAATTATACTGGGGCTTTTCCAACTGCAATGCCCCCTGTAGGCACATAAATTGGTTGTATTTTTCCCTTGTGTTAGGATTTATTACTAATCCAAAATGCAACAAAATTATTTAGATTTATCTTGTAGAAATCATTATCTCTCAGGATTCCCCTTTTATCACTCTGGAGGGGAAAGTAGATAAAAAAGAACTGGGAAATCCATACAACCATAAGGAAATTGGACATTTTGTATTTCAAACAGCTTTAATTCACGAGTTTGACCATATGTGGATACTGTATAGCTTTGTGATATTTAATTACAAAGCAGCCTGTAGTTGTCACACAGTGGGGAACTTGTATCTGTGTGGGTTTTACCCTGGATCTCCTGCTGTGGAGTTGGTCAGAGTACAGCCCTGTAAGCTCATACAGAGTGAAATCGACAGGCATCGGCATAACACCGTTCACAGTTTGCCACACTGCACAGCGGTCTGCCAATCAAGAGCGTAGCCCCGCCCCGCAGCACGCTGCGTCGTAGTCATGGAGAATGCATTTCTTGCTCGTCCAATGGGAAGCGTCCCTGGGTCCATGTGTGTATTGTTTAAACTGCTCAAAATCTGACCGACTTCCAGGCCCGATTAAACCTCCACCAAACAGCGGGTATGGCGGCTACCGTGTCTCTTAGCACCACCTCTGGCACGGATGAAGGCTCAGACAGCGGGGCCACTCTTACTTCTCGACAATTTAATGCAAACCACGACCTCGCTACCGATAAAGAAAACTTCATGGCCGATGATACCAACCGCTACCCCGAATTCGTACCGGGGGAAGGAGACGCCAAATTGGGCCGAGAATGTCAACGGAGGGTGGAGGAGGAATTGACACCACTGAGCCCAGGAGATATTGAAGGCCGCTTGGAGAGGACTCGCCGGGAGTTTTACAACCGTAGAAAAATAATAATAAAAAATTTACCCCGGGATGTTACAAATCAGGTAAAAATAACTAAAATTTTGGATGCACCAGTTTGCAACTTAGCTAAAGTTTAACCTAGCTTCTATATGTCATGCTATAGATGTTAGCCTAGTAAGCATTTAACTAATGCTGACGTGATGTGAAAACTTAATCTGCGGCTGTTTTTTTTTGTCAAAGAGTATTATAACTAATCTCAATCTGTAATTGGGTTCTATAAACCATGGCTGTTCAAAAAGAAAGTTAATTACGTCAGATTGCGGTTAACAGGTTAATTGTTTGGTGTTCAACTGTGGCCTTTTGGCCCATCAGTGGCCATGATGTGGCCATCAGTAAATATTTTGCAACTTTGACTTTCCCCAGTTCAAGTTAACAGGTCAAGGGGCAGCAGGTGCATCATTTTTTACTATATAACCTAGATGCCTCTGTCACTGATGTTTTGTACCTTTTTTTTTTTTCTTTTTTCTACATTTATTTATCTTTTTTTTTTTAGTTTGGAACGTGCCTGACTCGTGGGGAGCAGTAGGCCTCCGGGCAGTACCATTGTTCACAATGCAGTGGGGGGCGGCGGGGGGACAGGGAGTTCGAGATGTGTGGCCGTGTAACAAAAGATGGAAGGTGTAGAGACAAAACGAGTCAGAAAATGCTAGAGAGCGTCAGTATTTGTTGGTGAATGGGCAAAAAAACGATGCACAATTTCTGCCTCAACAATGAATCAGTTGTTTCCTCACCCTTTTCTCCCCACAGGTGCGCTGGTTCACTGTGGACATTAAAGAGTTAATTGTCAGACCTAAAAAAACAAAAACAATTTAAGGATATAACCCATATGTCGCAGATTAATTTTCATCACAGAATAATGATTTCCTTTTTATTGTAGATATTTTTTCTATGTATGCACTTAAATGTCTTCTAATCAATGTTGTCATAATTTTTTTTTAATATCAAATATATATTCACAGGAAGTCCATGAGCTGTTGGGAAGCTATGATCTGAAGTACTGCTTTGTTGACAAATACAAAGGAACAGGTTGGTTTAACTTCTTTACTCTGTAAATTATACATTTAGGTTTAACCAGTTGCTATAGTCCAGCTCATCATAAGTGTTTTGGACACATTTTAAAGGCTTCATTTTGACGCTACTTGTGTCAAACTATGAAATGATTTTGACATTTACCAATGCTTAAATAAAACATTTTGTTTATGAAGAAAAGCAAAATTTTTAAATGTTTCTTTTGTTTCTGCCACTTTTGAGGGGTTAATAGTTTATTATGGGAATCTTTTTGCAAATGATGTGGTGATTTTGTTTATGTTGAAATTTACAATTTTAATAAGCATTTATCCACATTATCCCCCTTTGATAAGGCATTTAGTTGTTATATTGAGAGCATGGCATCTTCTGAAGTTGTGGATGCTGAATTTGGCTAGGACTAAAAATCCAACCTCCTCAGATATTGAGTAAAGGTATTTCTTTAAGATGGGGATAGGTAAATACATAAACTAACAGGATATAAAGTTACCAAGTTTGATTGTCTTACTTTGTACTGTAATGATCAGCCACTGATATTGTTTTAATATATGAATACAGTTTTGATTGATCTTTTGAATTTGGTAAACCCACCTTTTGCCTTTTCCTAGTTTTGACTTTCAGCAAAGTTTATACCATATTTCTCATATTTTAGTTAATAATGGCTAAAATGAATTGTCCAGAATGTTCAGCTCATTGTCTTTTAACCATTCCTATGATGCCTTGGTTGTGACTTGCAGGGGAGAAAGCAAATCCAGATGTTTTGGATCCCCTTGTAAAGCTAAGCTGGATTATTCTCTAGAGTTTTTGTTGTTGGGTTCATGTTCCTCTGTTCCTTTTTGTTGTTGTTGAAGTTTTCTCACACTTTTCCTGAGCATACATTTCTTTAGTCTATAATAAAGAAGCTTGTTGCCTGTATCGGGGCAGTTTTGCTGAACACAGTGGTTATCTCTAGACACAATACTGTGTGAATAACTTCTGAGATTGAAGCTACATCCAGCATTAAAAGGCCTCATTGACAGCAGTGACCTTTGTTTTTATGATTTAGGATTATTTTAGGGCTGGGGAATAATTTAATATCAATATATTGTGATATAAAAACTTGAACGTCAGAGATAGATAGATAGATAGATAGATAGATAGATAGATAGATAGATAGATAGATAGATAGATAGATAGATAGATAG
>JAUZNJ010072880.1:0-25386 GCA_034780135.1 Jordanella pulchra | reverse complement strand
TGGGGCTAAGGTCAGGGGAGTTGGCTGGCCAATTTAGAACAGAAATACCATGGTCCGTAAACCAGGCACGGGTAGATAATTGAGGAAGAAATTCCAATCCTGAAATAACTGCTTATTTACCACATTAGTAATTCCTCTGTTTTATTTTTTTGTAAAATATTGTTAACTAAGGCAGGGGCGGTTCTCGAGGGGTGACAAGGGGGCAATAGCCCCCCTAGCAGATCATTGGCCATGCCTCAATACGCCTGGAACAAGCAGTTCTCCACTAAGCATGATGTGGCAGCAGTGGTACCATCATGTCAAATTTCCTACTTTGACATTTTAACGATGGTATACTAACCAAAAACTGAATACACAAATGCAGCAAAAATTAATTCATAACATTCTACTACAAATAAAGAATATTTGCTTTTTTATGAATTCGTTTTTAGTTTTTATGGAGTTTTTCTCTGCAGCTACCTAGGAGTTTTCGCTAAAGATAAAAGAATATTGCTCAACCAATTTAATGTATGTTATGTAGAACCATGAATTAATTTAAACTGCACTAATGTAAATTAGCTTTATTAGCAGGGGCCCTAATGAAAATCTGGCATATCTTCTATGATTTATTTTGAAATTAAGATGTTGTGCGCATTCATTTTCCTGGCTTATTTTCATTTGTATAGATTTACCATAAGATGTTTTCGACTCTTATCAGTTATCAGTTCCCCCACAGTGCAAATTGGTCCCTGCACCAACCATCCCTAAGAAGATTTTCTGGAACTGCCACTGTCAGGCACCATGCTAACTGGAAATCCCTTAGCCACCCCTTGGTCAGCCCAGTACAAATGTCCTACAACCGCTCCTGAACTAATGCAAATCTTAAAATATCTAATTTAACTGATACATAATCTGGATTCTTTAGGAAGCTTTGATTCATGACTCCCTTTTCCCAATTTATTTCTTAGGCTCAATCCAAATGCCTCAAATCGGTAGGGACACTTAAGCCACAGGAGAAGTGCGTATACAGTCAGCATAATAAATGCTATCTGAGATGCTTGCAGTAAGGAAGGGGGTAGGATGAGGAAGCAATCCTTTGCCTGACAGGAGGTATTAGCAAAGCCCACTTCACACAGTTTAACACTAGAACTACCAGCCTTTTTCACTATCACACCAAATATACATGTATATTTCTTAACATTTACTCTGTGTCACACATGCAAATATACACACCTTCATATGCTTTGGTTTGGCTGTCCACATTCAACACAGCGTTTTGCATCTTCTTATTGTTGACTCTGCTAAAGATTTGTGCACATTATTTTAATCTAAACAACAACATGCAACTGAGAAACTAACAGAAAGACAAACACATAGGGGACATGGAAGAAACTGGATTATGACAACGAAGACAACAGACATTGGCTGTGCAGCTGAAGGATCTGACAAAGCAATGATTGAAATGAGAGGTATTTTGCCTAGAGCGGTGATTAGTGAAAAAGAAACAGATAGTTGATCATTAACAGGCTACAGCTGTTGATGGCAGCAAGGAGCTAAAGAGCAAATGAGAAAAATCTATGGGAGGAAAAGCTGAAAAGGATGAACACACCAACCAGACAGGAGGTATAGGCACAGACCACCTCACAGAGTTTAACACTAGAACTACCAGACTCTTTTCATTACTACTCCTTCTTCGACCACAGGGTGCCAAATGGCATCACTGGGGTAATTTACAACTCATTAGGCCACCATTTCTTATTTGAATACAAACATTTGATTGGGATGTGCCAGTACCAGAGTCACCAGCGGTTTCAGTGTAAGGAAGTCTGAATGCAAGTATTTGACACTGTGTGGAGGCTGTACCATCAAACTGTGTCAATTTAGAAATTTTAATTTGAGGTTTAAATAACATTATGAGGGGATACAAGCTGTTTAACAGAAAATCTGCACTGTTCGAGACCCAAGGTGTAGACATCAGACATTAAATAAGTCAAAGTATGAGACAAAATCAAAGAATTGAAGTGAAATAGTAGTAGTCCATCCAATCTTTAAAAAAAAAAAAATAGGTGGACACATAACTTCCATCCAAATGGAATCAAGAACACTATGGAAAAACTGTTGTTCTGAATAAAGCCGAATGACAACTTTTATTTTGCTCATCATTGCCCAAGTGGCACAAACGCTTTCAGGGTCTTGAAATGGTACACTTATTGTACTCATGTTCTTGTTACAGTTAACAATTTAAAAGTAAAACTGGTTTCTCATGTCATCAACAGACCATGGAGGCCCAACAATTACCTTGTGGGACAAATATAGATTGGTAACTTTAGTAACTTGACTTTGGAGTGAGTTTTTTTATGTAAGAAGGTCTATAACCAGTTCAACAAAAATTATTGGCTTTACATATGTTCATTAAGAATTTAATTTCATATTATAGTACGTGTAAGAACATCTTTCTTCCCCCCCAATGTTCTGTCTGGCAGTGTAGCACTCAAAATTGTTTTCCTAGTGCCAAGGAGAAGACTAACTTGTTTACTTCTACAAGTGGAGCATAATATATTTTACTATTATGCTACACTTGATATAGATGTGTGAAAAAAAACAGACGTGTGCACAAAAAAGAAAGAGAAAAGATAAAAAGTTAAGGTAAAAATTTTAAATGGAGGCAATAAGGTAAGAACAGATAGACAGAAATGGTAGAGAGAATACAAAATAACATCCTAGGAGCCTGCTTAAGCACCTGCAGAGAAAGAGAGATATATAGCAACAAAGTAAACAGAAAAAGACAAAAAAAGACACTAAAATATTAGTAAAAATAAAATGTTTTAGTGGCAACTGCAGCTTAAAATACAGAGTTTATCTGTTAAGACATGTTTTAGTGTTGATCATATTATGTGTTGTGTGGGTCTTAAGGCAGCTTGGAGAAAGGCATTCTGATGATAAATGGGAGATATTTATTAAATGGATAAAAAGATCATCAACTTTCAAACACAGAGGAGTGCAGGGAAGTTAAAGTGCATTTCACTAAATGCAATTTAACCTCATGTTGAATTCAAGACCGGTTGTAAAATGTATTAGCTGTATTTGGTGAATTCCTCTGTCAAAATCGTTTTATATTACTTAGGTTTTCAATATTCAGCATTCTTCACCATTTTCGATAAAGTGTATTCTATTCTATTCTACATCCAATTTGAAACTACATTTTTGGAATGTTTGAGGAGTGATAAGCTAAGTTTCCCTACTAGGTGCTCTGTTGAGCACTGTCTCTTGACCAAAACAACTTCAACTTTGAATACAACTTTCTGTCAAGCTCAATCAAATGACATAAGGCATTATTTGTTTAGACTTAATAATAACAATAGCAATAATAATAATAATAATAATAACAACAATAATAATAATAGAGGGACTTACTGTGAAATTCTGGCTAACAAAAATTGTGTAAAAAAAACTACTTTCTACCTGTTTCAATAGGTTTTCTGACTTTTACCTTGGATCATAGGGATCATAATGAGGAGACCTGCGGAACTATTTATCTCTTTCGTTGTGCCCACACGGACAAGAAAAACAAGAACAGCCATTCGCTGCGCTTCCGTTGCCCATGACACCGGAGCGAAGTTCTGACAGCTGAGTATCAAACCGGTACCCAAACACTTTCAGAACACAGGGTCCCGGTTTTTCATTTGGAGTAGTTTGCTTCCTCCGTGCTGCGGTCTTCCTGGCGACGGGTTAACCGGAGGACAGCGGCTGATTATGGTTTAGCACGGCGCGTTAGCTCGCAGAGACGGAAGGTACCAGCACAAAGCTTAGACAAAACATTTTCAGGATGTATGCATAAGAAAAGTTCGTGCATAAAACAGAAAAACGTGTTTTTTCTGTGTATGTGTGTGGATTTATAAGGATCTGCTGAAAACCACTGTGTCTACTCGTCAGTTTATTGCAGTGTTAACGAAGTGTTATTACGCTAATTTAAGGGAAGTGTTCTGGAATTAAGCTAAGGATATCTGAGTCGGTCATATTATTGTCCCGACTTTGAGTTCCTCCTAGCCAAACAGTATAATGTTCTCTTGTGGCTGTCTTTGTTTTTACTACTAATTAAAATATTGGCATATTATATTTAACAACTTAAGGTTGCCTAAAAGAAATCACGAAGGTTCAATTTGGATGGCTGCTACAGTATTGAAGTTTGATCTAAAAAATGTAGCATACATACAATTCTTGTAAAAAAGACTTGATACACCCCTCTTTTTTAACTTTGTGGAAAAAAGCTATTAAATATATTGCATAAAAGCAAAACATGCTGACTGTGTTAAACCTTGAAGCAGATATTTGGGATAAGCATCTCAGTCCTGCAGCACAAGCTTTAAAATTAATTTGCCCTTTGACTATTTTTTTTTATCCCTTTAAGGAGACTTTTCTGGAGCATATGTTCCCTACACCTAAGAAAAGATTGATTCATATATGCTTGTTTCTGTTTGTGCTTTAAAATATTATTGAATGATGGCATAACTTGTTGTATATACTTATGATATGTGTGTATCATCTATAGTCACTTTATTCTTTTATTTTTGTCATATCAATAATCCCACCTCTCTACTTAATATTTTTCATCTTGTCCACTAAGTTATTCATCAAGTTTGGTCATACCTGTAGTAAAACTGCAGAGAGGTAATATTTTTATATTTTTAAACGGATGGCTTAGAATTTCAAATTCAAAGTTTTGTAAGAAGTTTGTAAGATTTAGCTTGTTGTTGTGGCTGAAGGCAAGTTTTTTTTTAATAACACAATTTTAGAAACAAGAAAATTCCATAGAGCTTTAAATGATGAAAACATGAGTAAATGCAATTCCAAACAAGTGTTTTTTAAAATCTTGATTTTAAATTATTCATGCTTTTAGCTTATCTTCAGATTTTTGGGATTTTGTTCCAGATGTTTGGTTCTGATTCTGGGGATGGCGACTCAAACCAGAGGACCTGAGAGGTGGCGAAGCTTGATGCACTCACTAAATGACCTTTCATGTATTTTGGTGATATTATATTCAGAAATATTTTACAGTCTGTTCTCTGAGATATGGAGAAAGATATGAAAAGGAACTTTAGAACTTGAAGATGTGCTCCACCTTTTTTCGTTAAGATGTGGGCAGCAGCATTCTGGATCAACTGCAGCTGTCTGATTGACTCTTTACTATGAAGATGCTTTTGTAGCATAAATTAAGTAAATTTAAAAGCAGTCATGATTATTATTTTTTTAAATAGAAGCCAACTTTGTTGCTGTCTTTATGTGCCTCTTCAGGTTGAGGTCTGAATCCATCACTATGCACAGATTTTGAACCTGATCAGCAGTTTCTAGCTTTAATAACTTGAAAGTATTTTTTTCAGTTTTATTTGTATTGACTTAATGCAAATTAAAGCACATCCATGCATTGATTTCCTTTATGCATTCATTCAATGCTTGGTTCTTGGTAAGATTTACCCTGGAGGAACCTTGCATGGGGCTTTTGTGGTCTCGGATGTAAAGTTACCTACTGTCACAAAACAGTAATTGTTCTTCTAGTAAGACCCAAACCGGTTGAGATCGGGTTAACTTTTGCTCTTACAATGATCATACAGATGAAGGGCAGGTTTGAGTTAGGCCTGTAGTTTCGCAGTAGCAGCTTCACCAAGTTGCTTTCTTTCAAAAGCTGTTTGATAAGTGTTTTTTTTGGTGCCTCGGGGGAAACACTTGATTTGAAAAAAAACACTTATTTTCACACCACCTTGTGCTCTTTCTGTTTCTGACCCTGACTTGAAAGTCCCTAAATGACTCTTTTTTTTTTTTTTTAGTTCCTGTTTCAAACAGGAGGATTAGTGGTGACACACAGTTTCCTATTTAGATTTTTTTAGTAGAGTTATCATCAGGTTCGTTATAAAAACCGTCCGGCATAAACCACAGTTGAAAGGTACAAAAACTTCCTGAAGTCATTTTAAGATAGTGGAGTCAGGTCTGATCTCAGCTCCTGCACATGGGACCAAAATATTTGGATTTTCCCTAAATGGAAAACTTGTAAGAGTTATACATATTAGCACATAATAACATTGAGATCCTTTTAAGGTTCTAAAACACTAGCTAAGGATTCTAAGAAAGGTCTTATACTCAAATATTTACATAAATGACTCTTTCCAAATCATTTTACCTTTAAGATTGAACTAGATTTGCAATATTATTTGGTGACAGTATTACATATTATGTCAAAACACACCTTCAAGCCATTACAGCCCCTGCTGAGTTTTACAGATTATTTTGAAACCTTTCTTTTAATTGTCTATATGCACATTGAAGGCATTTTTTACCCACTTAAAACCAGATTAGGATTTTTCAAGTGTTGTTGATGGTTTGATTCAGTTCTAATTTATGAAATTTCTTCCAATCTCTGTTGTTTCTTCGCTTAACTGTTACATCTTTACAGCCTCCTTTTGCCAAAACAAAAGAATGTGTCTTAATTTAGCCCAAATTTCAAAGAACATTTTTTTTAAATCCTTCTTTTGATGCTATTTAATGCTATTATGACTTTAGTCATGTCTGTAGATAGAAGAATAACATTACCTAGTTTGGATATAAAAAAAATAACAGGTCAAACTTCTGGCAAACAATTACACAAGATTTCTTCCCTTCAATAAAATCTCTACCCCAAAATGTTAGTATTAGGAAACTGAACAAAAACACAAAAAAAACTCGAGGCTAAATCCTACATGTTAACTTTAAATGTGCTGTGTTTTTTTGTTTTTAACCTGTGCTGCTCAGCAATATTGTTGCTCTAACCTGTTGCTACCCCCCTGCAGCAGTTTAACTAACAGCCAGATTAGTTGGAGGTAAAATGTGTCAGAGTGCAATGAGTGACAGGCGAGGCAGGTGGGCTTCCACTCATTTTCAGTGGCACACATTTCATGGCCTCTCTGAAAACTGATACGTTCTCTCTGCTTGTCCAGAGGCCGCTCAACCTTCACAGATTACTGTATACAGCTAGGAAATAATTAGAGGTTCACACACGGAGGCGAGAAGGTGCATTATTTTTAATACTGAGTGAAGATCTACATCACTTTGCAAAATCACGCATCAAACTTTAACGCTTAATATGAGATAAATGACATGTACAATACTAAATGTGGAAAAGCTTAAGGGGAATAAAAAAAAATCCTGTAAACACTAAGCTAAAACAAACAAATAATACAACAGCATGTTATCATAACTATATCAGCCTCAGGCATACCTTTTTTGTTTTGTGCTTTTATTTATTTAATTTTTACTCCTTTCTAGACTAAAAAAAAATCGCTATTCATACACTACATCATTTAAGGTTAAGATCAACTCCATTATCCCTCTATCTGATTACATTTTTGTTACTTCCATAAATTTTGGAAGGTAAACATGTAGCCATTTTAATGAGGAGACCATTTTTTGCAGAAATCATAAAAGCCATAACTGGTCCCCAATATTTCTCATATATATAACAGACTGTCTTTAGACTCTGCATGTGCAGCACGGGTCACAACCTCCATCTACTGCCGGTTCCTTCAGCAATATTGTGTGAAGTAAATGCTTGGGGTTTGTTCACATTTATGTGACCCAGAGCCACCTTTGTTCAGCCAGTCTGAACCCCTAAAGGGAAGTTTGAAAAGCTTAATTGGGACTTCCGTATAGTGGCTGATATGGTGGGACTGCTGCATGAGCCGGGCTAGAAGAAGTCAAAAGCAGCTGGCCTGTGGTCTTCTCTGACTTTTTTCAAACACTGAAGAAGTATATTCTTATTAATATTATATATAAACTCTGCAACTATAAGGTCTGTTTTTTTTAAACAAGTCCTACAATAAACAAAATCTTTTATTCACAGTTTTCTGCATACTGAGTTTTTATGTTTGTTCTTATTTAAAAACAAAAGCCAAATCTCAACCTCCTGCTGCTATTCTTATAAGCAGCACATCAAACTGAAGACTTGGTTAAAGTCTCTTTTATATATCAGCAGCTTTGTCAGCGTATCTGTGCTTAAAATCAGCCTGTATTCACATCTATGCGTGTGCCCTGCAGAGCTGCTGGAGGCAAAGTGAAGTATTAACAGCCGGATGAAGGATAAAAAAGAAACTTATTTTAAATCTTCTTCAAACAGATTGTTACTGTAAATCTGAGACTCTACGATGCGTTTGAGGAAACCTTTTTTCAATTGCTCAGACGGTAGTTTTCGTTTCCCTTGGAAACGATATACCACAGATGAAAACTGCTGCCGTCCTGCTGAAGGAAAAGGTAAAAGATAATTCACAGAAACTTCCTGTTTCCTTGCAGCGCTCCTCTAACACCTACACCCACTTGTTAGCATCTCTGATGACAAACTGAGGAGCCTTAAAATAAATTCATCCTCTTTGCCTGTAATGTTATCTCAAATTCAAATTTTGCACTGCAGAAAAAAAAAGCACATATTAGAATATTTGGTTTTAATCAAATTTAAAAAATGTCAAAAACTGTAGACTGAGTTTCCTTCACAGGGACGACACTAAATGTTCTGCTACAACTAGAACATAAATGTTTTTTTGGTAAGAGACCTCGCTGAGATCTGTTTTATCCCTGATCTTTTTAAGGTCTTTTATGGTCTCGTGTGGGTCTCTAAAATTTTGAAAATCACCCAACAGTTTCAAAATGTTGTCACGGGAACCAGTCTTAATACTTTTAACATAAAGCCGATATGTGGGATCGGTCAATGTGTGACTTTATTAATAACGTGTCATTAACTCTTCTTAGTTTTTCTTCTTTAGTTTTGTCAAATGTGATGAAGTGGATCAATGTGTGATTTCATTGCTTTGTTCTGCAGACATCTGAGCAGCAGACCCAGCGTGGTTAGTGGAGACGAAGGCGCACCAAAGCAGCTTAGCCATGCTTACACTAGCCAGCAAGTTGAAAAAGGAAGATGGAGGAAAGACAGGCCGTGCCTCTGGAGCCTCTGACTCCACCCACAGGGTCTCCATCAGGGACCGCCTCCTCACCAAAGGTTAGCTTTTCCTAGGATGCAGATAAAGAACAGACATGTCTGTTTCACTTATTCATTGGTTGTTTTTAATGCTTTTTTTTTCTTGGCTGTTGTTATGAAACCTGCTTTAAAATATCATAGAAATAACCAACCATCTAACAAACTACCACAAACAAAACCAAGAAAGGGTTTAGGTTGTTTATCTCATTTAATGACTTTTAAAAAGGCAAATATTTTAAGAAGTAGCACAATGGAGTTTTTACTTTTAAGGCCATTGAATGTAAGATGTAGTTGTAGTTGCCTAAATAAGCGAACTATTTTTAATAAAGTGACACATATTTTTGAAGTTGTGTGTTAATCTAAAGGCCCAATATCCCCTAAAACAGTAGCTAAAAAGCTCAGAGCTGTTAAAATTGATAAATATTAAATAAACATTGACTCAATAATAACGTTTTAAAAGCTAAAACCGATTTGATATTTAAAAACAAAAACAAAAAGAGTAAAAATTGTACTTTAATGATGTTTTATAAAAATGCAATAGATATTGAACTAAATAGTATATAAAGTATATATTTGAGTATTTAAAACTTTCATTAGAAAGTTAGTAATTATCAGAACAATAGAAGCATACTTTATAATTAAATGGTTTTCAATAAGTAAGTTAAAGTTGAATATTTTATGTTTCTCAGAAAATAAATGTAAAAATATGGATATTTAATAAAACATACATGTTTGTATAGTTAAATAAGTTGATATATATGTAAATGATCTAAATAGCAATATATAAGTAAATAAGTAAACAAAAAATAAACTATTAAAATAAATGAATATTTTGATAAAAGGTTCTGAAATCTTGTGAAGAGACAGTTGCAGAGACTGAATCCCAATAAGACACCAGGTCCTGATGGTGTCACTCCCACAGTCTGTGGAGAGCAGCACCTCTTCAACCTTAGTCTGAACCAGGAAAGAGTTCTAGTGATTTAGAAGATTGATGATTATAGATTTCAGAAGAAACAGGAATCAGTTGAATCCTATTAAAAGCATTGGAGAGAAAGTGGAGGTGATGGTGTGTGTGAATACCTGTCTACAGAAAGGGACGTAGCAGACTGTACTTCCTAAGGACGCTTAGGGTTTGCAGCAAGATGCTAAAAGTCTATTGTAGAGACTGTGATCTCTTCCTTCATCATCTGCTGGGATAACAACAACAGAGAAAATGAAAAAAAAGCTTAACAAGCTAATAAAGAAGGAGGACTGTTCTAGGAGCTCCTATGGAACCTCTAGAGATTATTTAATAAAACAAAGAACAGTATGGAAAACACTGAGCATCCTTTTTATCAACAAATCCCCTACAAAACAGTAACAGGGATCCTTCATGCCTACAGATGTTAATGTCCTGAACAACTTGTTGGAAGAAACCCCATCTAGAAGTGCAACCTTTATTTCCCTTTGGGATTAATAAAGTATTTTTTATTGAATTTTATCAATGGAAAGTACTTTATCTAAGTTATATAGTTTTTATTATTTGTCTGGAATTTTTATTAACAAACGAGTGTTTTTTTTTTATCAGGTAAAACAGTAAGTCTGATGGATTTCTTTTCTTTCAGGAGAACAATGAATTTAAAATAAAAGGATAAAAACTAAAAAGTTTTCAAAGTTGAGAAGCTATTTAATTAGATTCTTTCCCACCAAACTTACTTCTTTGAATACAAATAGAAACACCTTTTATAATGAGAGCAACATGGTAATTGTGTGTAACTCATAGTAGCTGAAAACAACTGAATCATAAGAGCTGGCACCAGCAGATTACCCCGGTCTGTTTTCCTTCTGATCCTCTCTTTTTATTCTGCTCATACATTCATCTTTTGTCTCATTCTTCCACTGCTACATTGTGCTGAAAGATATGGACAGATATTATGCAGAAAACTTGGTTGTGGAACCAGAAGTGTGGGAGAGTTCTCTGTGCTGTTGGCCTAATTACATTTTTATCCAAACACTTTGAAACTTCAGGAAGCACAACACTCAGAGGAATTATCCCAAACAAGCTCCACAGAGCGAGAGTTAGAGAAACAGCTAATTTATCCCTATGAACCTGAGTTTCCCCAGATCCTTAATATTTAGCTTATTTTTTGCTTTCTTCTGACTCATCCTTTTCTTTTTATCCCAACAGAAGTTGCTGAACTTGAAGCTAATCTCCCGAGTAAGTATGCCGTACGTTTCTCTGCTCTACATTCTGTTCAAGGTAAAGTCACTGAAAGGGAGTAGAATAAAAACATCTTCCTGAATCAAGTCACAGGGACGCTCTGAGAGGCTCATCATCTTTACTGGGATACCAGCAGATGGAAGTCCTCTCTTAGTTACTGAACTGATTCTGTTTTGGAACCTTAATTAATTTATTTTTTAAAGATTACAGAGTTTATTGTAACCGCCTGTTCCATTCATTGTTTTTTTTTCATAAGCCTGACACACTGCAGGCCTGTTAGCTTATATCTCCTTAAATAAATCCTCCATTATTAAGCAGGAAACCAGTCATGTTTGCAGCATATGAACATTAAGTGTCTGGATTCTAATTGCTTGTTTTGTTACTGCCTTTGTCAACCTATTTTGATGGCATCTTCAAAATCATAAGTTCTTAAGTTATGATCTATTATCTGAGAGTCAACTAGCGCCAGTTAAATAAAATGGGATTAAATGCAAACCTTTTAATGTACAATTTTTTATTTAGAAGATTTGATATTTTATGAGTATTTATCTCCATCACAGAAATTACTAGCTTCAAAACTGACCTACACCTTTGGAAGTGCAACCACAACAGGTAACTGGTGAGGGAGGAAATGGCAGTGTTTTAGTATGAAATAAGGTTACAGTGTAATGGAGGGTGAAGGGAACCCAAACGTGTTAAAACATGCCAACCGTCTCTTTCACATCAAGGTGTTGTTCCTCCACTCTGACAGTTTAGCTCAGAATTGTGAGTCAGTAAAAAAAAAGGGTGCATTCACTCTTCATTTCTTATAGTTTTAGTCAATTTCTGTATTTTCGTGCTTCTCTACAAATCAAAAAGCTGATAGAGGAAAACGATGGTAGACTTCTTAACTTATTTACTTGTATTTCTATGTGTTTTAATGATCATTTTGATGGCTTTTGGCAATTGAACTAAAATAAACACAGTTCATCTTTATGTGGTTACCACTGCATTAAGTTTGAGTACACAACAAGAGATTTATCAGGATGATGATGATGATGAAAAAAGGCGCCGCAGTCATTAATCATGCTTGCAGTACATATCGTTGATCACCAGGGGGAGATATGGTGCCACAGGCACACCTAGAGGCAGTTTCTCAGTTTTAACTCTAGATATAAACTGGGGTTTAAGAAACTCTGCTTATATGTGTGCAAACATTGCTGATGATGACTGAAACCTCTGAGCCTAGATGCTGACAGTTGTCATTCTCTGTCTCACCACTGTCTTTACTTTGTGCAGGTACATGCAAAGCAAGTTTCCCAGATGAGAATAAGCTGCATCACTTTCAGCTTGCAGTGTCTCCTGGTAAGAGTAACATGCATTTGAATTTTGCTGATAGAAACTTCAGGTTCTGACATTATTTTTTTTACTGCACAACTTAAACTTCCAAGTAAGAAACTGTTTTAAAGCTCTACATGCTCTCGTATTGTAAAGAAGGGACTCTTATAAAGATTTTCCCTTCAGGTTAAAGGGAGGCTGAGAGTAAAAGTGCAACTGTTAGCAGTTTTGTTTCTAATTCTGTGTGCGTATTCACATTGAGTGGCACTTTGAGCTCTCTTCTATCTTTCCACATGAGCGTTGCACTTTGATTGGCCCATTCTAGGGTCCATTTTGCTTGCTCAGCAACCTTCCAGACTAAGTGGGCTACCTATCGAGTTTTGTACAACACAAACACACCCGTGTGGAATTACACAAGTCTTTGGAGGTTGTCTTACCTGTCACTTCCTGTTCCCTGTGTGTCACAGGGAAACTGTAACAGAGTCTAAACCCAGTGTCACCTTCTCCATTACCTGCATTCAGAAAAGCTGACCAGCAGTTAATGTATTATGTAAAAGCTATGGACTCTAACAAATGTGTTGTTTTTTGGTAGTTTGTGTTTGAGTAAATGATCTGTCCGTCTGTCTGTGGAGTTTATTTCTCCAACTCATATCACTAAGTGAAACAGTAAATAGATTAATGAAACAGAGACTTATGTTTAAAGCTGTATATCTTTTAATGGCTGTGAAATGTGATGGCTTTGAAAAAGGATCATTTGTGTGTTTGTGTGTTTGATAAGCTATTTCTGGCCATACGCTTTCGATCATTATCCCGTTTGATGAAACAGTAAAGGCACTTTTATTTATTAATTTTTTTTTACCAAATTGTTGGTACTTTATTGCTATTATAAAGTCTGTACTGGGATTCGCTCTGGAAACGTTTCTGACATCTTTAGAATAGAAATGGGCCCACATCATCACATATCCTCCACCGTAACTAATCACAGGGTTTGAGGATTTTTTCCCCATAAAGTTATAATGTTTCTTTCTTTGCGATGGCAGGATATAACTTTTTTTTTTTTTTTTTCTTGCATGTTTCTTCAAACAGCTGGTTTAAATGTTCATGTGTCTAATAGTTGCTATGGAGGCTGGATGAGCACATGTTGATACGTTTTGCTGCAGTTCTTTAGCAGCGAGATATTTTTGCCATCCTCACTGTACAGGTTGCCAACATGCATCAGTACTTGTCTGCCCTTGTGGCCAATGACCAAGAGAAATAATCCTCTTTGTCACATCATATTTGGAACCATGGCAAACGGATCATAATTACTAGCTAGATAAACGTTTATAGAAATGCTGATGAACTAATACAAAGTGAAGCATGACTTAAATATTGCTTCTTTTTATTCATTTACATTTGTTGTGTGGAGAATGGAAAACGTGAACTCTTAAATTTCTTTAAGGTTAGTTTATTTTAAAGCAGAGTTATGAGATCATAAAAGCATGAATTACTCAAAGGATACAGATTGATTCCCATCTTACCAAGTAGATGATATCCCTCTTATCTCTCTACAAAAACCAGAATCATGTCTCCTAATGGTCATTTTGGACCAATGTTGCAGATAAGTTAAATAATTTATACTCCTTAATAGATACTCCAAGCTTTAATGTGTATCCCTCTGCTTTAACCTCTCCAACACCATGGAGAGACCAAAGAGCAGTAAAGGACATCAGGGAAGAGGTGGTTGATCCACACATGGCTGGAATGGGATTTAAGAACCTCGGCTTAAAGTCTGGATGCAACGTCACAACATACAAGGTCTCAGTCGGTGGGTTTGATGGAGAGGAAGTTTGGGGATCAGCCCCCAACTAATCCAGAATACCTTGGTAATGATCTGAAAGTAGTTAGGCTGACAGCCAAACCTCAGTAAAATCCAATCAGCCTTCCTCAGCATGCGTCTCTCGCCTCTGTCCTCAGCTTCTTTGTAATTTTGTCTTCTCTGTGTCACCCATGCCAGCACCATGACCTCAGATTAGCTGTCAGAAAGATCTTGGTAAGCAATATCTGCTGAGAAAAAAAAAAGCAAAGATCAGCGATTAGTTAGAAGGATTGGTGTCTTGTTCTTTTAAAAGGAGCTGATATGGAGATTGAGTTCTCAGGGAAAGACTCGCTCAATTATTTAAAAAGACTGCCTCCGCGGGCGTTGTCGTCCCACCTCCGTCCCGTCGCACATCCCTGTCTTACGCTCTTCTCTCTCTCTCTAGTCCTGATTTTATCTTCACAGAATTTGGATCCTGTTGTTCTGCAGTTTGCTCTGCATTACTTATTAATCTACCAGGTGTGTTTATTTTTATTAACATGTTTTAGTCATTTCTTTTATAAAGAAGCAGTTGGAAGATGCCAAAAAGCAAGTGTGTTTATAGAACAATATATGTAATCTTTTCCAGTAGTCAAATGAAAAAGAACACATCAAATTGTGTGTGTTAAATCCTTTTGTCTGCTTCAGTCCTAATTGAGTTGCAGTAGATGTTATGTCGGTTTTATCCACGGTACAAAGTATAGCAAAGCGTGCCCCAGGCTCCGGGCTGTCTACTGTGTTTTGTTAGTTGAAGGTAAAAATCATGTTGGACTTGTTATGTAGAAAATTCAAGGTTTGCGGCTTTCTGAGCTTCTCTACCTTTTCTTTGTGTCCTTTTGTTTTCTCGTGCTGCTGTTATCGTATACATATCTCACAGCTATAATGGGCTGTTTGTTCTAACTCAGCGTTATTCTCCGGGCAAATAGGAGCGTCATAAATAGCTCATAATTCTCTTATTCCAGGGCTTTCTTAACCAACGCCGGCTCACTATTTGAACAGTTGAACCAGACGTGCCTTACAGAAGTGATGATATGTTACAGCCAAAAAGATCAAGTATTTTGATAGAGTTTTATTTAAAGGAACAACACAAAGTAGAGCATCTTTTTGAGCTTGTAAGATTTAAAAAAATGTTTTACAAGTAAATGCTTTATGCAACTTAGTTGCAATTAAAGCTGTAGGTCTATTGGGACCTTTTTCTACCAGCTTTTCAAATTAAAAGAGTGGGCTTTTAACTCTGTATTCATTAAACAATAGCTAATGCATCTTTCCAAAAATTCCTGTTAAAATGTGGACTGATCTTTGACTGGGTCATCCCATAACAGGAATATCCTTTGGCTTCTAGTATTTTGGTATGTTGAGGGTTATTGTCCTGGATGATGATCTTCTACCTCAGTGTCATGTCTTTTGCAGCCTCTAACAGGTTTCTATGATTTAGCTGCATCAATCTACCAACTCTCACTGGCTCTCCTGAAGTAAAACATCCCCACAGCATGATTCTGTCACCTCTGTGTTTCATTGTGGGGGCGGACTGTTAAAAGTGCAAGTTTTCTCCCACTTAAGTTTTCTTCTAATCTTACAGTGACTTTTACTTTGTCATTCTTGTCAGATTTGTAGAGTTTACATCCGATTGTCCTGTAAACAGATTATCCTACCTGAGCTGTGGATATCTCCAGCTCCTCCAGGGTTACAATGAGCTGCTTGCTCCTCTGATTAATACTCTCCTTGTCCAGCCTGTGAGTTTAAGTCAATCACAGCTGATTTCAGAATGAGCACAAAGGCATGCATCTTTATTCTGTTTTATTAGTCAAAAAAATTGATTATTTGTCTTACACTTTTTTAGTTGTGTCCTGCTTCTTATTAAAAATGACTGTTCACTGAAAGAAATTCAAGAAATAATTAATGAAAGATGAATAGTTACACAGGAAATAAATCAGGAAAAACCCAGTGATTATACATCCTACCTCCTTAATCCCTCTGGTGTATCCAACAAGTGTGATCACTGTAAAAAATGCAAGAATTTCACAATCACCGATAAAATCTCTTTCATGGTATAATCATTCTATTTACGATGTCAATAAATGTAGCCTCGTAGTTAGTTGCTTGTTACACAGGCCACCCATGTGTAATTATATACCATCCAAAGTTTTACTAAGATATGATTGTTTTTACACTGATCTTCAAATATGATAGATAACATATCACCTTTTACTTTTTCCATAACTTATTAATGTTTATGGAAAAAGATACAATTTTAATCCTGACCTTAAAATGAAAATAAAGGCACACATGCTGATTCTTGGGCATCTTTGGGGCTAAAAGCCTTTCTCAGGGGCATCCAGATCCCCACTTAGTTCTAATAACTAAGGGTTATATTCATAAACCGTTTAAAGTAGTGCTTTAATAATAGGATTCTTCTTTTTTATTTATGTTTGTGAAACATTTCAAGTCCTCCTGTTCCACAAATGTAATCCTCAGACTGTTCACATTCTCCTCTCTATTTATGTTCTCCAAAGTTTACCCCTCTTTCTTTTAGAAAAAGAGGGAACATTTTTTACATTGATCCCAATAATATATGTTGCAGTTTTGCTTCTGTGTTTTAGAAAATGTGTTGAAAAATCCCATGCATATAAACGCTTTTGTGAGAGACTTGATGTTTACATACCAGGCCAAAGTTTTTTAACGATCCTTAAAGTCCAGCAGAGTCCTTAAAATAAATGTGTTTTATTAAAGAGTTATTAAGCTGAGTTCTCACATGAACAGCAGAGGTGTACAGGGAAAACAGCACTGTGGTAGATTTCCAGCTTGAAACATGAGTGAAATAGAGGCAGCGGTTTGGAGCGAAGCTTAACACAAGGAGGACATGGTGCATAAAGTACATTGTAGAAATATTTCCTTTATAGAACCTCAGATGATAGATGAGGCTTTCTGTGTGCTGGTATTTATACCACATGTTTCCACATCTAACAAAGTATCGATGAGTGGTTCTGAAGAATCATGGTCAGCAGAAAAATGCATAAGGCAGCAGCTCTTGGAACAGCGTACGGTTGCTGTTCAATACTTCTGGAGACTTTCTCGAACAAAGGCACATTGTCTTACTTCCTGGGAGGAGACTGAGTGGGAAATCTTCATTAGAAGGTTATACACTTTTGCAGATATGTTTGTGATAACTGAAGAATTATGTTCAGATGTAAAAAAAAACAAGCACGTTTTTTCTGATTTAAACCTAAAAAATAAACGGTTTCTTGCATCCCTATGCAGCTCTAATTTTCACTCCCGAGGTGTCCCTGGTTTTTGTTGAGGCTCTGTTTGTTTTCAATAAAACTGTTCTGCACTGCGGCATTAGACCCCCTGTGTCTCTGAGGAATGGGGTCTTCAGCAACACTGTGAGGTGAACATGCTCTGACCTGTCATTTATTCACTGTTTATACATGAGAATAATGAAAGAAAAACTAGTCTAGATTCTTCTGTGCGTCTCAGATACGTCTTTTGCTTCCTTTGAATGACATAAAGTGGTACATTGTTTTTGCATATTTTAACGTAGAGCTGCAGAGTGAGTGTATGTTCAGAACATCTGAGAAGCGTTAAAGTATTTTACCAAAGGGGAGCAAAAGATGAAAAGTAGGGATAATTATAGCCAGAGCTGCATCTGGTAGATACAAATCCTCTACAAGTCTCCCTGGTTTACTGGATCACAGCTGTTCTAACTAACTGGGTTACTCTATAGTTTCTGTTTGTATGAATTGCAGATAGTTTCAAATGAATATTTCCTGTTTGAGTGATGCTGATGGCTGTGGCTTTTTTTGCCACATTGGGGCACACATTCAGGTGAAGTCCATACAGTTCTGGTTGAATGTTTCGATGCACTCCTTATGGAAAGGCTTTTCAATCGGAAATATAATGAGAAGAGTTTTTATATGGGGTGCAAAGAAAAAAAATGGTTGTGATTCTGTGTAATATGCTTAATTTTTTTTCCACTGCAGTGACCAGACTAATCAGGCTGTGTGATGTTCATTAGGTTGACAGCCTGGAGAAAGGAACCGTCTCTGTGGCGACTAGTTTAGCAAATGTTGTATTAAGTTATTAAGTTTCTGTCGAGGATGTGTGGGATCTGCAGAGATGTTCGCTGCTAGACCAGTACAAGTCCTGGAGCGAGGAGAGATCAGCCCTGGTCGTCTTCTCTGTAGACCAAAGGCCTCATCAGAAACGGTTTTGAAGAAATCATCCATAATTAGTGAAGAGGATGTAGTACATATGCCAGGCCCTTTGGTGGCACTGTGACACTGTCACAGAATCCCACTAAAACCGCTGACAAAAACCCCGGGCATTCGCATGCCATCCATGTGGGGTAAACGCAACAGCATGACAGCACAGAGGCACATGTGGGTCACAGAAGACGATGGAGCTACATTGTCCTCATTAGAAAAAAGATGTCTAGCAAGCACACACCAAAACCTGTAACTGCCGTTTTTAAAGTTTTCCTCTCTGGGACCTTGTGTAAGTTTGGATGCACTGTCTAAATGATAAATGACCATTTACAGTCATAAAGAAAGACTTTTTGATTCCCTGTTCTAAACAAAATGATAATATTTAAGTATTTGACATAAATGAGTTCTTTGAAACATTTTGTGTTTGGCTGATGATCATTGCAAGTACTGCTGCCTTGTATAAATTGGAAGAACTATGGAGGACTTGATTGAAATTCTTTAAAAACATGTAGTTTTTCCACATCATATCAACGGAGACTCTACTAAAAGATAGTGAGATATGTAAATAATTTTTAATGGTTCAAGTGTGTCCTTACATCATTGATGTCAGTTGAAGTTGTGATTTTTTTCTTTTCTAAGTACTGGCTTATGATTTAATGTAATGATATTCCTCTACATGATTATTATGAATCGCTTATTTTCCTCTAGTTGGTAAGTAGAAGTTTTTTTGAAAGCCTTCACAGTGATTCCTCTTTTGACTTGTATGATTTACTTATGAAGGGCATAAATTATTTAAATGCTTTGTTGCCTCTCTTTGTTATGTTGCTGAATTTCAAACAAAACAAATGAACAGACTCGTCTCTGCTTGAAAAATGCAAAAAAAAAAAAAAAATCACTTCTGTTTGGGTTTCTGTCTTGGCGCCATGCATTTTAAATCTAAGACTTTAATTTTTAGCCTGCAGACCGACTGTTTTCTTATAAATATATACTGCAGAGCGCACTCAGTAGCAATGAATATCAAAACCAGTCATACTCTGAAGACATCACTTTGTGTTATGCGCTTTGTCTACAGGAGGAAACCACAGATTCTTAGATTGAGACTTGGCAGTACTTGCTATGCTTCAGTTATCCACCAGACAATGAGGAAAAGCAGTAACATTTTCAAAAGTCAAATGCTTCTTAACAACAAAGACTTATTTTTGCTGCCTACTGCAGACAGTCATGAATTGTTCATTACCTCCTACTGAAGCTGTTGTTCAGAGGATGTGCTTTTCTCTTGCTTCTGCCTTTATTCATCCATCTTTATTTTTTTTTACTTACCTCCTCCTTTCCTTACCACTTAAACATGTGTTTTGGGTTTCTGAACTGAATTGAAAACCAAAATAATTTCAGTCTTTTCAAGATTTAAAGTTTGGGATAATACATAAAATACAAATATAGAAATACTTTTATTTCCACACTTTGTACTCTGTCCCAGTTTAAGAAGATTTTTATAAGCTGAATTAATATCAATGATAGTCAAATTTATTACAGTGACACCCTAGGAACCTTTCATTTAACACATAATAGGGGTAAAACATAATAGTGTAAGGATTTGTGTTTCTGACTAATATAAATGGACATAGCCTCAGATAGATCTTACTCATATAATAGAGGAGGGTGACCAGAGCGAACTCAGATTTTTCTGTTTCAGTGTTTTCTGTTTACAGCAATGTACTAAAATAGTACACACTACAACAGCCATGGTGTTATTCAGGCATGTTTTCAGTGCTGTACTGATATATATATTGTATATATATATATATATATCAGTGCTATTCAATTATGGTTTTCCAGTTGTTTTGGAGTAGGACTCCATTGAATTACCTTTCAGTAAAATATCAACAATAAATAGATAAATGATGCAGCTTAAAAGATACCTTTTAGTGGTTTTGTGGTAAAACATTTAAACTCTCTTTTAGTTCTTTTTAACTCACTTTCTATGCATACTTGTTTCCTCTACCTGAAGTTTACTGTTTTCAGTCTCTTATCCAAGGACGGGTAGTTTTACTTCTAAATCCTACTTCTCCGTGTTTGGTTCTAGGCAGTGAGACAGTGAGTCTGTAATAAATTATGATGCTACACTATTAAGTTTATTCTCTGAGACACGGGGAGCCAGTTTAACTACTTCAGAACTAGAGCGATGTGCTCTACTTTTCTTAGTTTAGTGAGGACACTGGCAGCAGTTTTCAAGATCAGCAGAAGCTGACCTATGAAGACACCGTTGCCAAAATGATTTCTACAAAAGATGAACGAATGGATCAGCTTATCTAGGTCTTGCTGGGACATTAGTCCTTTAACCTTTGAGATGTTCTTTAGGTGACAGAAGGCCAGCCTTGTTGCTTTCTTTACATTCCTTAGAAGGTTCGGGTCTGAGTCCATCGCTACACCCAGATTTGACCCTAATTAGTGGTTTACAGCTGTAGTAACTAAACCTGTGTGGTAACCTTTGAAGGTTCCTCCTTTGGTCCAACAATGATTCATTATCATGTATTTAGCTGGACAAAAGAACCCATACTCCACTTCAATATAAGGTAAGGATGAAGATCAAACTGTCAAGTTATACAGTATGAGGGGGGGATGGAGCACCTGCTCTGCTGTTGCCACTTTTTGTCAAAATGCTGAATTTCATTCAGATAATTAAAAATAGCCAATGTGTTTTCATGTGGTGATGGCTGAAACAAAAAAGGCAAATTGAGTTATTGGCAATTATATCTCAATGGCGTTGCTCTCTTTGGATCCAGTTATTTGTATTATAACTGGATCAGGCTTTCACATTTTAAATAAATACTCCTAACAAAGTGTCCTGGTGAGCTACCGTCAGGTTTAAATGAGGCTAGCTTGTTCTGTACTGTGTTTCAAAAGCAAAAACCCATCTATTAAATCCTGTTGTGGTAACTGCACAATCACTCAATAAACATAAATACATTTGATAAATAGAGAAATGTTCAGCTATTCCCAAGGTTTGATGCTGTTAAACAATTATCACTGTTGTCCGATCCTAAAGGCACCAAATCTCATTGTTGGTTGGTGGTAAGCTCTGCTGAAAGAACAACAAACAATTGTGGTCTGTTTGGGTCCCACTTTAAGCTGATCTCTTGGTAATAAAGGTGCATTTAACCTTGATAATGACTGAATGATGAATGATCTTTTTTTCTCTTTTCAGATGAGGGTTACTACCAGAGTGGGAGGTTTCAGTTTGAAATAGATGTCCCTGAAGCTTATAACATGGTGGTGAGTAGTTTTAATAGTTGAGTAGCTTTTTACCTTTGTGTGATAAATTAGGAAACCTCAATAAGACCAGCATATTTTTTTCTAAACTATACAAATCAGGGATGTAGAAGAATAAATGGTTGATTAGTGGTTAATTAGACTAATATCTGTTATTGATAACATCCCTTTAGAAGGAATTTCTTCAGTTTTACCACAGTCCACTAGAGGTTGTTCCTTCTAAGGCGGAGCCTCATTGGTATTTGCAAGAGAAGAAAAGTCATAGCTGAGAAAAGAATCAATCCAATACAGTCCAGGATTATTTACACTGTTTAACAGCCACAAGGATTCAAAGTGAATTTTATGAAGGTTCTGTTTGTAAATATAAACACTAAATAAGCTCCTTAAATATCTAAATAGCTCCCAGGCGAAGCAGTGTCAATGTCTCTGCTTTTTTTGGAAAACCTTTGTCATCCTGAGGCCCACAACTGGATCTTACTGGAGTTAAGATGCAGAACTTGTAAAAATCCTTCACTTCCAGTCAGAAGTGGGTAATAACTAGTTGCATTTTAGTTACATTTACTCAAGGAACTCTGGGGAAAAAAAGGTACTTTTAGCAGTAGTTTTACAGTATTTTACTTTTGACTTTTACTTAATTAAAATATTTTAAAGTATCACAACTTTTACTTGTGTAAAATTTCTGTCTGCTGCATCCACTGTGGGTAACTTCACTCACAGGAAACAAGCTTGTTTCAAACAAATACGCACCACTGAGAGACACTATTTCTTATTTTTTGTTCTTAAGGCTTTTTGGTTAAATGTTATTTTCCATGTGCTGAGTCGGCCATTTGGAGGTCTAGTAATAATAAAGTAAACAGTATATGTGAATTTAACCTATTCTTACATATTGTAACTATTGATTTTGTAAGTTTAATAGTTCAAAAATATATTAAATCATTTGTTATAATCATGCGAAGTCAGTAGATCAGTTACTCAGTACTTGAGTAGCCTTTTTATAGAGTAATATTTTACTGTTACTTCAGTTATTTCTTTAAATGCTACTTTTTACTTTTACTTGAGTAAAAATGAAGTAGCGTTACTTTTACTTAGTACAATTTTGGGGTAGTTTACCCACCTCTGCTTCCAGTGAGGCTAAACCTCTTAGGGGGTCTATGGAGCCTAAGTGGTTGATATCTTTTTTCTAAGGCCAAATTTTGTACCGGCATTGAAATAAATGTATTTCCTGGAGATTAATTAAAGAAATAAGATCAGTTATATTATAAAGAACAGGATATTTAATGAGGGGGTCATACTTTTTCTTTTTTACCAGATTGTGTGCGGGCGAGCATTAAACATCCTCAAAAAAGATATGTGGTGGTGGTTAAAGATAATTAGAATATGCCCTATAACACTTACAAAACTAAAGCAATGACTAAAATTCATAATTTTAAAGATTTATACCCAGATGTCAGTTTGGAAATGTCAGGCTATTTCACATGCCTCCAGCTTCAGCTATCCGTCTCTAAATGTTTTTTTTTTTTTACTTTTTTACACTTTGGCAATTTGAAGCCTCTCTAAGCACAACTTTGTTTGGTGCAGCAGCCTGAAAATGACGTCTCTAACCGTAATGATCCCATGTTAAATGATAAATGCTTTCATACTAGAAAGTAAGGGAAAATTAACATCAGCAGTGCGCGACCCATTTATGGAGGCTTCAGTCCTTGACCTGGCTGTTCCGGGTTTGAGTCCCGGCTTGTTGATATTTGCTGCATCTCTTCACTGCTCTCGCTCATCCGCATTTCCTGTCAGACTACTTTCAAATTAAGGCCCTTATTGCAAGAAAAAAGTAAAAACAAAACAAAAATCATCCCATCCCATTCTCACACATACCACCCATGGTTTTATAATAAAGTATGAAAATGCAACCAGATAAACTTGCATCTTAATTCTCATTAATATTTTGGCTCCAAATAGCAAAAAGAAAAGAAAAATTAAGACCAAGATATAATGTTTTGTGCTTTTAATTCTGCTTCACAAGTAGATTCTGAATCATAGGTGAAGTGCAGGTTTGGAGGTGTTGTGAATAGGAAAAGTAATCAGACCCACAGCTCTATTTGAATGGAATGCTGGGTCGGGACACTTAGAGAAAAGAAAACAGTAAAAAAAGAAACAGTAAAGTGGTGCAGTGAGGCTGTGATGTACGAGGGCAATCAATGCAACTCTTTTTACTGCTTTCTTAGAGGTCACTCATTGAATTCTCCTTTCTTTGCTTCATCTTTACAACTACTCTGAGTTGATGTTGAACTAGTTCAGTATTCCTGCTTTTTCTTCAGATTAAAAAAATTAAGCCAAAGGTGTTTTTTTTTCTTTTACATTTACTTGATAAAAGAGACAAAATGATTATGAATGTTACACAAGTAATAAAGAAACATTTATTAATAAATCAAACAAAACATAAACAATGGTCCATAAATCAAAGGAGCAGCAAAGCATGCTCTTAAGGCATGGCTGCTGAACACAAGCTCACATGCAGAATGAAACTAAGATTGGCCAAAAATATCACCCAGTCAATCTATTAAAATATCATGAAGGATAAAGTTGTTGCAACATCTCTTTGGTCACTAAAACCTTTTGAGTCTGGGCTTGAATAAAATTCTCTAGCATTCCTCAATACTAGAACTTGCAATCTGTGGGACAGCAATGGGTTCTAAAGAAAAATCTGTTAAGGGAAGACCTGTTTTAAATGACTTTTACTCTCTTACTATTAAACCCTCATTTATAAAGGACATAATTTATAACGGAGACTTAAAAAAGTTTCAAAATGTTTATATTCATCAACAATTAGGAAGTAATTCTGAATAGAAATGTACACACTAGAGCAAAAACAAGATCAGAAATTTGATATTTTAGTTCCTGTTAAAGATAATTCCAGGTGAAAGGCTCGGGGTAATGGAAGGTTGTTTTTCCTAATTCTATACAGATGGTAAAACCATAGAGAGTAGTGACATCCTGAGAGTATAGACTGTAGCTGGAGTGTTTAGCTGACTCAATGAGGAATAGTACAGAAGCAATGACCCAAGAATGGTGCAATGAGAAGAACAATAACTAAGTCGTGTTAAGATCTTTGAGGCACCCAATCCTTGGGGAGTCTGTTCCACAATCCACGGGACAAATAGAAACTAAGGATCATTGTGTCAGATTATTTGATCAAAAGTACCCTTCATACAGAGGATCATTTTAAATCATTGACTGGGAGACTGAAGCCAGTGACATTCCCACTTTGGAAACATTGCTTTGCAGGTTCATTCTTTTGCTCAGATAACCAGTCTAAGGTCTAGGGATGGGAGTTGATAAGATTTTCACGATTCCGATTCCCTCATCGATTCTTTGAAACGATTCGATTCCTTATCTATTCTCTTATCAATTCCAATTCGGGGGGGGGGAAAGGAGAACAGTTTGATGATGAGCATCAAATTTGTTTACTTAACTATCCCACGACCTTACAAACTCAACAAGGTCAAGATGTCCATAGCAAATGTGCAACTGGAGTAACATTTATCTTTTTAAATAAAAAATGAATATAAGAACAAACTTAAATACACCAGAT
>JAUZNJ010072869.1:0-25390 GCA_034780135.1 Jordanella pulchra | reverse complement strand
CACCCATAATGTTGTGTGTATTGCAATATTTTGAGCAAAACTGTGCTCTTACCCTGCTAATTGGACCTTCACACTCTGCTCCTATTGGTTCAATGTGCAATTAATTAAGATTGGCCACCAGGGTGGTCCAATTTAGCCATGAAACCTCCCACACTAAGATGAGGGGTGTTTCAGTTTCATTGTCCAACCCCTGTAAGTCAAGAATTTATTTTAGCATAGCATATATTTCCATAAACTGTCAATTTTATTACACTGGTAGTTACTTTTAGTTATTTCCACCCGATTGAAAATAGCTTCATTATAAATTGACTTTGCGATTTTTTTTCTATTATATCTTAAACAGACATGACCGATAGGTGAGAAGTCAGTTTTATACAGAGGCAACAGCCAGTCTCTGGGTTCTGTGACAAATACTGCTTCCTTCCTGTGGTTTGCTGCTGGAAAGCTTTTAAAGTAAAAACTATAGACAGGAAATGTCAGGTTTCAATTTGGAGCACCTTCACACAAAAAACTAGTAGTTTTTAACCCCAAATGCCTAAATATGCATCGTCTCAAAAACATAAATGTGAAAAAATATAAAATAATTTCAGACTCAACATAGCAGAGGGTTAAGCGAGGTTGAATGCAATGAGAAAAAGAAACGGCGTGTTCGTTTTCTTTAAAGGCCGTATTCAATTCCAGCATTATGCTCTGGAACCATTGCTGCTTACTTCTGTTTTCTGTTGCAAAATTGTGAAGGTACTGCAGTTTTTTCTCCCCGAAAACAGAGATAGCTTGTGTGTTTAAAGTGTAGTAAAAAATAAAGTTAAGTCAAACATCATAAAAATGGCAAAAAGTCCCCATGGATCATGTTAAATGGGTCCAGCACTGTTTACATCATGAACTGAAAGCAACTTTACCTACACACATGAAATACCGGGTTCTGTGGGTTCCATCAATGCTTTGCAGTCCTTCAACTTTCTCGGTTCAAATTACTTTTGAATTCTCACGATGTGGTTTAAACAAAGGTTCAACAATCAACACAAAGTTCAAATTTAGATCCACATATAAACTGTGGATCATTCAGGAAAAAAAAAAAAAAAAAAAAAACACATTTGTTTTAGTAAATCATTTTAAAAAGTGAATGTATATTTTAGGGATAGGTTACACAGTACTACATTTTCAAAATATTTCTTTTCACAAAAATAAAATACTATGTAGGATTAAAAGTAATATGTTCCTTTCTAACCACAAACTCACTGTGAAGCATTTTCTTACTATGCACCTTTACACATTGATTTTGCATCAATGCAGCCAGTGAATCTGCTAAAATACTATATTGCGCTGAAATTGTAAATCCTTCACAAACTCCTTGATAGGGTATGCTTCAACAACCTCCGGGCCACAATATGGAAATTCATACGCTTTGATTTCCATACTTTTTCCTTCCACTCAACCACCCAATAATATGCTTGAGTACAACGGCTTCCTGAACTACGACCTTTTCAGGCTCCGTTTCTTTTTCCGGTCAGCAGTTAGCCCATGAATGTGTACGCCACAACATCCCATTCCTAGAATTGAAATCTTTTTTCTTCTTCTTTATTCAAAATGCCAATTTTCTGAGAAGCAAAATGACAGTTTGTGTTTTAAATCAGCAATCATTGCATCAATGGAACAGATCCTATTGAATTGAATGACCTCTTTTGTAGTTTATCGAGTTACAAACCATCTATATGCTTGTATCTTATTAGCTGATGAAATCCATGGAGTATAGCTTTACCCATTAGGCTTTTGCTGGGTGAGCATCAAATGCCTAAGCCTCGTCTTCCTGACCTACTAGTGCTGCCGTTGCGTGTAAATGCCTTTTGCCAGCTCATCCGATTCCAGACTACAATACTGTGCAGCCATTTGGTGCATTCACTTTACCAAAAGAAATCGTGCAACGCTGCTGCATATGAAGGTAACTGATATAGAAGGGTTGCAGTATTAATGGTTTCCACGACATCCCAGAGCTTCATCATTTACATCCAGGCGAGCATAGTTTTATTTCTGCACATTACAAGCAACGCTAATGTCTGCAAAAAGACACCCACACAACAGGACAAAATAAGAAATGAGTTGCTATAGTGATGGGGGTGTAAGGACAAAAATGTAAACACAAGTGTGCCAGCCTTCTGCAAGGGAAATATGAGTGACCTTCCTTTCTACTCGCTCCAGAGGAATGCGTGTGTGCATGTGTGCGTGGGAGGAAAATAGTTTTCCATGTTACTGTTCTACTCGAGCAGATACCCTTGTGTATAGGCAGAAATCTGGATCATGCAAGAGCCAGTGTATCACTGAATGATGATCATTTAAAAGTGGTCAGCAGTGCTTTGTTTTTTTTTCCCTTTACTTTTCAGTTAAATACACACAAGCTGCATGCGTTTCTGCACAATTCAAATTGGATAAATGTGTGGACTAATCTGCCTTGGTTGCAAAAAGACAAATTGGGTAAATAGAGTTCCTTTCCTTCTTATTCATCTTAAGATAGACCGGGAATATCAAAAGGGAAATAATCGAAAGGGATAATTGATGAAAGTCAAATATTTATTAATCTAATTCCTTTAACACTTCATTCATTCCAAAGGGGAAAATACATTTCAAAAAGAGTACAGCAATGTTTAAAGATGTGTAAGGAATTAAAGTCAAGAGCACACCAATACCATTAATGCAACAACTTAAAAAAACAAAACTTAAAACCCCCAAAATTAAAATCAATATTTTTACTAAATTGGCTTCAACTTCTGATCAACATCAAATACAGAAAAACTTGAACTCCTCCCTTGTTATCAGATGGATCTGAGCTAAAGACTCAGCATATGGGTGAGTTTGTGGATCAATAATGTTTTTTGATGTGCTTTACTGCTATGCTAACCTTTGATACATTATCCCTTCATTTTAAAATCAAAATAAGAATTGAATGGTTATTGGTATCAAGCCATCTAAAGGTTTTACATCAGTGTCCCTACAGTTTTCAATTCCTTTTAATTAGATGCTGCAGATTAGAGCTGCAGTGATCAGAAGAGTAATGTATTCCTGTTCCTCCCCCACCTGTTGCTGTACAATAATAGACAGAATTAAAGAGACCTGCTACATTTTCCTACTTATACAGAAAAAGCGTCTGGAGAGATGGAAATGTGGCCACATCTCTGCGTTTTTTTTTAAATCCACAAAATGGGACGGGTTCAGACCACAGTGATTATTCAGGCCTATAGAAAGAATAATCCGAGCAGAACTTCCCTCCATCCAGCCCTTTAACATGTTATTCATCCTGGACACAATCATCACGCACTGAATGCGTTACCTGCAGGAACATTTAGCCTTTATTTCATCATTTTCAAACATGTATTCAACATAGAAAAGAAAAAAAAAACGTACATAATATAATTAGAGCTGTGCGATATATGACTGAAAAATGTATCACAACATAAACCTTTCAGATCACTCAAATATGATCATTATTGATCGGTGTTTTCTTTACCATCTTTGGGAAAAAGGACCAGATGGAAAACAAGCTCAAATTTAAAATGTATCCCTACCCCTATTTATTATTTATTTATATATATCTGTTAACCTTTAACAACAAGTCAGCTCTATGTCCACCTTTTTATGCTTGGCTGTAAGAGGCTGAGAGGCTAAAATCTTTTCCTCTGCCTACATCCCCCAGAATCCCATGTGGTTAAGGATTGAAGTTCGGTGAGATTATTGAAACTTTTATCAGATGCATTTTCTATTGGCATCAATCAGGTGTCTGTTGCAATTGCTATTGATTTACAGCTCAGCCCTCGTGAAAAAAAAAACTGGTATCAGTAAGTATAAGTTATGCACTTTTTATGCGAAACGCAGAAAAATCATGAATTAAAGTCACTAAATGATTGTCCATAAATCAACCCCAGTTTTACTAGGAAGATTTGATCAAGTTAAAAAATGAAAACTACTTTGGTTTTATAAGACATAATAAGAACGTTACTGAGTTTAAATTACATTTAGTTTGTCCAGCAGTAAACCAGAAGGAGCTTCTTGAGGAAGTACAAAGTACAAAGAGTGTAGTGCATTTTATGACGCCATCTGTTCGTTGGAAGGGTTCTGAATTGCTCCATCTTATCAGCAAAGTCTCCGCAGAACTAAGACAACTTTTGAACTTGAGCCTACAGCTAGTATGTGGATTTAAATTCTCCTGATAAATGACTAGGAATGTCCTGCAAACACCTTCACCCACTGATGGTGACGCCCCCCCATGCCAAGGTCCATCTGAAATTTCTAATAAAATTTTCATAAAATTAAAGAAAAAAAAAAAAAAAAAAAGAAAAACCATCTAACAAGGTCTAATTGCCAAACAAATCAGAAACATATTTCTTGAAATTATTTACAGTCTGTGACAGGATATGAACCAATTAAGACTTTTTTTTTTATTTCAAAGTTTTTGCTTTTTTCCAAACTTTTCTAACTTGCAGATCTGGAAATTAATCAAAGCAAGACCTTTATAACCCGAGCAGAAAAGTCATAGCCTGGGTAGGATTTCACAGACCCAAATCTTCAATGAAATTCTTAAAAGCACATTTAATATACAAGCTGCTTCTTATTTTGTGCAGATATACACCCACTTAATCTGTACAGAAAAGCTCTACTGGGACAAGAGGATGTCCTCTGTGCAACAATGCACTCTAAAGAGATTATACTTGGATGCTTTTCCTGTTTCCTTTGCATGTATAATTTTGTCTGAGCATGCTTGGTGTGTAGAGAAGAGTCTGGTTGTGGGGAGGAGGGGGCGTTTCCATGGCAATAAGAATACAAGGCTTTTTTCTCTGCTGCAGCACCAGCGTTATGCAACAAGACTGTAACCAGAATGCTATTAAATAGACTGGGTTAGAGGAGGAAGCAGAGAGGTTCATAGTATGTTTGAATGCAGATATAAGAACATCCAGGCTTGAAATTCAAATCCAAGGCTTTACAGACATCATGAAGATGAAAATCACGATAGATACAACTAACGCATTCAGGCTGGTGTGCTGTGTTAGGAAATGTACCATCAAGAAGTGAGGATCCAAGTTTATGTAGTAGTAGCAGACTCAAATGTTTCATTTTTCTGACTTGCAGATCTTTACTAAGTCACGTCATAATGCAAGTAAAAAAAATCCGATCTCCTTATGGTCTCTATATGCTTTTAATGCTTCCTTAAAAATAATTCAGATTGGTATGCTTTTGGTCAATCTAGTGTGAAGGGCAGCACAAATGGAAAAAAAAACAAAATGTTTTCCCCCACCCATTACAGTTTCCATAGATGAATGCTCAAGACAAAGCATGATACAACAGTGCATAAACCACAATCATTTATCTTTCCACCCTAGTGAAATGGAAGCTTTAAAAAATAATCTTGATATTACAATGAAATAGTGAAAAAAAGAAACCGGGCTATGGAGAGATGAACAATTCACAGCGCATCCGTAAAGATTTGAATTTCACAGAGGCAAAAGAAATTACCGAATCATGGTGAAAAAAAAAAAAGCCCCAGCTGTGAGGAAACTTGAAGAGGAAGTGACTTTGATGAAGAAACTTTCCCTGCGTGCACTCTGCACACATGGCAGACGCCGAGCAGTCGGATTGGCTCAGTTATCGCTTCACTGTGGTACAACATCTATTACAGGTCAGAGTCCACTTTTACATTAGGGTCAGACAGAGTGTATATTTACAGATCACACCTCAAACATTAACCATATTAGAAATTTCAAAGCACATCTGCAGAACTCTACTACTAAAAACATCAAGTGAGAAAAAAAAAAAAAGCAGAAGTGGTGAGACTACATTTCTAGGTGGAAACCGTGTCTGCGTTTAAACGAATAAAGCAGGGAATTTGCAATGTTCATTAAAAGAATCATTACTTTGTAAAATATTTTGTTAAAGCAGCCAAATGATAAAAACATAAAAGAAAATGGTAGTTAAGTTTCATGGAGTTTAACCAAACCCTCTGTGTTAACAGATATTGTTCCAAACCATTTAAACCATTTAGCATTTTAAAAATAACCATCTGTGATTAAGACAAATGTCATAGCTGGCTTTGCTACAATCTAACAATTCGGATTTGGAAAACATGTCACTAATGTCATCTGGTATTTTATGAAAAAGAAAACAAAAAAAACTCCCTAAGAACATTTGGTGTCATTGTTTTTGTATTTGTTGATTAGGTAAGCTCTATTTAGTGCAAATCATATAACTACTTCAACTCATTTCAGCTCAAGAAAATCTGCAAAAAAAATAAATAAAAATACGGAAACTATCAAAAACAGTTTCCCAAACTATAGGCCAGAACTTGAGAACAATCTCAGAGTAACAAGGTTCCGTTTGAGACTGCTGTTGGCCCCTGCTTTACTGATCCATCACAAGTAATGCAGGGTCATGTTTAGGTTTACAGCAAACCCAAGATCAAAGATGAAATTGTCCTTAACTAAAGCATGCTCTTAATGAGATTTCTGCCTCTTAATCAATAAAAAAAACCATTGGAACTTCATGCTTAAGGGACCCAACTTTGTTGTTCACTAAACAGTTAAACATGATAACCTGAAATCCAAAACTTCTATCACAGTACAGCATCAATATATACTTTTAATAATTTGTCTTATTTTTTTCATTTTTTTTTCCTCCTTAAGGACCATTAATTTATTTAATGAAAAAAAAAAAAAAAAAAGTTGAAATGAAAAGATTATACTAGACTGTTGTTCATCCGTTTATACCTGTAAAGGTTCAGCATCACAAGTAACTAGAAATAAAAGGTCTAAACAGTACGGTTGAACATGCCTCCTTAGATAGAACAAAACAAAGGGGGTGAAAATTAAATAGCAGCGTTCAACCGGAACCTTCAACAATCTCAACTCGTTTCAATTTGAATAAGTTATCACAGGAAGTGAAACGTTATCAGATCAAAAATCATATAGTTAATCTCTAAAGTTAACTTAGGAAAGTGAAAGGTCCATTCACATAATTAGATCTGAAAAAATAAAATCTTCATTAGAATACCAGAAAAATAATCTTATTTGTGCTATTATTTTAGGAGGAAGGATCATAAAAGTTTAGATGTTATAAATTAGCTGGCTAACCAGAGTTCTGTCAGGATGAAATGAATTTAATTCCTTTAACAACTACCTATATGAAAATGTTACTATAAATGATCACAGAGTTATTTACTACCAGTATATAAATATTTAATATAAATATTTACACATATCCAGTTTCTGGTGATTCAGGTAGTTTTGCTGTATACGACTATGTTATAGGGCTGCAATTAACGCTAATTGATTATTCTTTTGATTAATCAATCAATAATCGCATAGCTACAGGTTCCGCAAAGATGATTTTTTTTTTTCCTTAAGAATTAAAGCAGGTGAAACTTAAACTTTCCCTTGAGCATCGAATAGAGCTTAGTGACAGATGAAAGTTTTTTTATTTAAAATACAGATTTTTTTTTTTTTTTAAGAATCTTGTATAATTACTGAATTGATGATTTCAATAATCAGTTAATCAAAGTTAATCGTTTCAGTACTACTATTTTATATTTACCTGATTTTAACTGCTGTGCTTAGTGTCTGAGTTGGAGGAAAATGCAGCAGAACAGGAAGACATCCTAACATAGTTTATATCCTCAGCATCATTTACTGAACCTCAGTTCCACTCAACTAGAAGTAGAAGTTGTGACGCTTTACTTTTGTGAACAGAGGAATGTTCAGATTTCTACTCCGTCCTTCAATTAGTGGGTTTGTATGAAACAGATCTCCAATGAATTAAAATGAATGGACTAAAATAATCAATGAAGTTACACTTAAAATAATCCAGGTATCCCTGCAGAAAGTGTGCTACGAATTAAGAGGACAAACAAATTCCTCAGGAAACCACCTTTAAACAGCGATGCAACAGGTCAAAGACAAGCTAGCTGGCGTTTAATCATGTCGGCTGCATTGTGTTGCAGGTAGCCAACTGTTTTTTTGTTTGTTTGTTTGTTTTTTCTTTTATTTAGCTTTAAGCCACACCGTTGAATGCTGCAGTACAAAGAAGAATTTACTAATTGTTCTTCACTCATATTAGACAGCATCAATTTCTGGTTGGTGGATTTGACATGAAAAACTAGGAATCAAAAAATAAAAGAAAAACAGTAAGATTAGAATCTGGTCCGGTTGATTATTGTTTCATGGTGCCCCTCCAAAAAAACAAAACAAAAAAAAGTTTCTAACCTACCATTGGGCTTGGAACATTTTCTGGGTACAACCCTGCAGACACAATGTACAACAGTAGAGTACAAGAATAAAAGATTAAATCAAAAAAAGCTTGAAGACCAAACTGTACAAGTCCACACACACACAAAAAAAATTTAAAAACTACATCTCAACTGTAAGAATTTGACATTATTCTTGTTTGTTTCCGGTAATAACTGACCTAATGGTTCAAAGGCATTAAAACAAATTGGGACTAAAATGCATTCAAGACATCAATATTTTCCTACTTTCTGAATCAATAAACAGTCTGCTGCTAAACTTAAATGATTTCATTAAAACTGACCAAGCAAAAAGGACAAAATAATTCAGTATTATTCAAAATGGAAGCAATTGGATGAGAAGAGCTTTTGCTCCAATGCAAAGAAACTGGGTACAAATGATAAAAGGAAGAATTAAAGAGCAGTTAACTGCAACTAGCAGTAAAAAAAAAAAAAAAAAAAAAAAAGAACAAACGAGGAAGCACCAACATACACAAGCAGATTTTAAGTAAACTGCAACTTTTGCAAGAACACAAGCAAAGAGAATCAGGCCACGAGATAACATCAAAGCTGACGGACCAATTGTGCAAATTTTTACTTTGCATCACTTAACGGCCTCCGTTTGTTCCCCATGACAAAGCACAAGAGGAAAAGTCATTTCACCAGAGCAGTTTGCATTCATTTTTTGATTAAGGATGCATATCTATGCAACGACGTTGTGCTAACCTCCATCGTTATTAAATCCTTTCATCAGAACGCTTCAACTACACCAAAGCAGATGGGTGCCTGATTGTGTGTTTAACTAGCAACTACCAGGCTGGTCCTGGCAGCTGGGAGCGCCCAAATTACATCTTTGCCTGGATCACAACAGGATTTCACAGTGTCAAGGCTCTTGTTCTCTCCCCTCCTCCCTCATTGGCTGTGGAGTGCTGGTACTGATGTCAGAGGCAGAAGGGTTGCCATGGAGATGGGCGCCACGGTGGCATTTCGAGAGGACAGATCAGATGGCAGAATGAATAAGAGCATCAACATGGCAAAAATAAATAAATACGCAGGTCAAGTACCTATGCCCAAGATCAGAGGGAGAAACACAGAAATATTAGTATTTGTACTAAAAGAAAATGGTGAAAAATTAAAAATGTATCAGTGATGGAAATTGATTTTTTTCCTCTCTCCAAAAATATGTCTACAAAACATTTCAAATCTGACAGTAAATAAAAGCACAGGACCAAGTCACTTTCCCCCCACTGAACTTTTCAAAATAAAAGTCTACAACTTGAGGCATTTTTACTGATTAAAGATACTTTCATTCAGGCTACCTTAAATGTAACTATTTTCAGTTTTTAACCATAACATGCTTAGCTGTCACCAGGTAAAAAAATAAATAAATAAGCTTCAAAATGTCTGTCAGTCTCTTCAAAATCGCTTTGAAGTATAAAAACTAAACTTTATTTTAAAGCATTTTATGCAGAGACAATTAAAAGCAGCAATTCTTTGTTAAATCTGAACTCTGCAGACATGCTGCAGCAGGTACCCTTTTTATTTTTTGTTCATTGTCCTTCAGGACATGCTGCACAAGGTTTGACTGTATAAAATAATTCGATTATAACACACACACTCTACTCCAGAGCCAGATAAACCATACTATAACCAGCAGTTGTACCAGAAACTGGACTCTGAAAATGTTTACAAGCTTTCCAAAGTGTGAAAGCATCTAATTGAAAATCCATTCATTCATCACAAAAACATGTGAAACATAACTCTGCAATAAAGCCATTTCTGATTCAATGCTCCTGTTGAGACGGTTTCTTTCTGAAGAGATAAAACATGTCTGTAACTCCACCCAACATCCTAAGTTTACAAAACTCGATGGCAGAGCCCTTCATTCATCAAGTTATAAGACTAAAATTAAACTCAAAAAGTTGTTAAAAAAATTACAAGATTTTAATAATGTAGACTAAAATGTAGGATGTATTTTAGAAAACAAATACACATAAAATAGAAGCGATCCAACCTTTGAGGCCGGATAGTTTTTCAAATTTGTCTAGAGTAAGAACATGTTTTAGTTCAGGGGCAAATCAAAAGCTGCTCAAATTACAGAGAAAAGTAGAAACCAAGGGTTTCATGACAGACCGTATTAAACAAGCCAACAAGAAAATGGCTTTAGATGCAAAACTTCCCAGCACAAGCCACTTCAGCAGCACTCCCCAATGATCTAACTGTTTACGTAGGTGGGATGAAAAGGCAAAGCATGCCCCGACGGCTCATGAACATCATCACAAAGGATAATGTGGTGTCCTGCCATGGTGTGTGCGAACTGAGGCTTTTGTTAAGAGGCTCAGAGAACCGCCAATCTGAAGAGTCAGCCACTGAAAAGCCTCAAAATGAGCATCCTTAACTGTTAGCAAGAGGCTATTAAGAAACAGAAATAGCTCTGCTGCGCTGTCCTTATGGTTTCCAGATTTTAAGAGAGAAATACAACTTATGAGAGAGCCATCTGAATGATTAGGAATAACAAACATGCAGTTAAAGGTTTTTAACATTTAACACAAATGCAGCTAATAGAGAAAGCCTAAATTCCTGGACTAAACTGACTCTTTTTCTCCTCCAGGCCCAGTTCTTTTAAACTAGGGATGCACCAAAATTGTTCGCCTCAAAAAGACAAAAAAAAAAAAAGCATTCTTTGTTTTCAGCCAATGGATGTTTCACACTGAAACACAGCAGAAACTAGTGATGATGTAACTAAAAATTATTTTGCTAAATCGATTCATCTGTTGATTATTTTTTTCGATTAACAATCGAATGGTAAAAGGTTCCTGAAAGAAGATTTTTTTTAAGGAATTAAACAAAGTGAAAGTAAACCTTTTCCACCTGAGGAGCTCTGGATAGAGCATATTGATGGACGAAAAAGTGGAATCTAAAATACAAAGTATTTATTTATTTTTTATTTTTTTTTTTACAATTTTAGTATAAATTCTGCTCTAATTGGTGTCATCTTTTAGCTAAAAGGTATGTTTTAGAGTCGCTGCACTCCAGTTAACAAATATTAATTTTACTAAATTAGTTGATTAATTCAATAATCGATTAATCCGATCAATTGTTTCAGCCCTAAACAGCACATCCAGCATGCAGAAACGTTGAGCGTTGAAGAAAGGCAGTGAAGCAAGAAGAGCACAGATCGAGGAGCAGTTTTTCTAGTTTATTGCGCGGCAGACGGGTTTTGAGTGAAGGGGTGCGAGTTTAATTCACATCGGTCTTACTGCACGCTCCGGTTAGTGGCTCAAAATGCCATAAAAAAATCCAAACATCACTATTCATCACCATTCATTAAAGATTACTACAGGGAAAAATACACAGACACAAACATGCCCACTAAGGCAAATGCGTTTGAAACCAAGAAAGTTTCCCAGTGATTCTACCAAGGTAAAGAGCATTACACAGAAACTGTCCGTAATATATATATATATATAAATATCTCCACACTTTCGTTATTGTACAGCTTATTTATCGTACAGTTTATTTATTGAAATGTCATGAGTTTAGAAGAAATACGTTTTTGAATAGGGTTAGTACGCATCCCAAATTCTCCTTTTCGGCCAATTTTCAGGGTTATTTGGTATTTGCTGATGTCAGTGCTATATAAATTAAAATGAGTGTAGTATGACTTGAATGTTTTTACAAATATTTATTGGAAATGTGGGCATTTGGGTGTAATAATGCGGCGTTTCAGCTTTCCAAGAAATCACAGCGGTAGATCGGAGAAGCCTGCTAGGGAAACCGCGGTAGGATGGCGAGAGGCTACAACTGATCAATGCTAGCTAGGCTGACTGCGGAGAATTGAGGGAGCACGGCAATTGATTAGATAAGTCCTCCAGGGAAACAGAATGTTGGGATCAGAGGAGCCTGCGGGGCAGACAGAGCGGCGAAGCAAAGGCAACTGCTGACAGTATCTGCGCTGGAGGTACGAAGACGAAACAGTCTGTTTAGGGCTAACTTAAAACAGCTTTTTTAAAAGCCACCTACAAACAATTTAAGAGCTTCATCATTGTCAACATTTTTACCCATCTTCCATTTGAAAGCTAGTCTCTCTTTACTCTTCACTGAAAGAGTGGTCAATTTATTATACTTTCTCATCTGCTATAATCTTAATACCTAATAACACTATGTCAATGTAAATGAGATGGCAGCATTGAAGAATTTATGGATATGTTGTGTTCCGAGATCTTGAGGTACTGATTTTTGTGCTCAGTTCCCCAAATCCTGATCAGTACATCTCTAATTTTCCCCAAAGTGAACACGTTTCACTTTGTAAACCCATGAGATTGCCACTGAACTGCTGCATAGTCCAACTAAGATGGACTGGGGATCTCTCTCAGTTGGAGCTACCTTAGTGAAAGCTAAACTACACAACCTCATAAAACAATTTTCTGTCAGATCGGATGCAAAATGATGTTGGGTATGTTCAGGGGTTTATGCTAACACAATAACACTGTTCTGCTGCAGCACACCAGACGTAACTGCATGTGGGAACCACTTATAAACAGAGAACTTCAAAAGCCAATTGGTGCCTTGCTGTTATGAACAGCAGCTAGTGACAGAACCAGCTGCGTTTTGCTTAGCCAATTTAGATATCACTTATAAAATAAGGCCTATTGCAATAGGCATTTTATTATTTGACTCGCATGAATTCAAACCCTAAATGCCTGTGGTATTTTCAATGATCAAATTGCCAACTTGAATATAAAAATCATAAAAGATGGTGAAGAAGGGGTAAGGTGGAAGTCGTTTCAATACTAAAAAAAGCTGATGTTCAGAGATAACTCAATAAAATTTTGAGATGACAATTTTATTCAATTATTGAATCAGCTCATCTGGGCCTGTGTTGGCTACCAAAACAAAAGCAGAAAAAAACAAAATTTAAGAGCAAAGTTAAATCCATAATTTATAAATCAGGGAAAAAAACAAAAAAAACAACAAGCCTTCAAGCATCATGTTAACATCATTCACTCAGTATTACATTTATTGTCTCTGCATCATCTTTTGTGGCATTAGTCGGGGGAAAAAAAAGCTGCAGAATCGAACATAATGGACGTTGTTATGACAACCACGGGCAACATCTCAGTGTATGGGTTTAGGGAGGTGTGCAGATAAAAACACTATTCTCAAGAAGAAAAATGGCAAGAGGGTTACTGGTGTGCGAATCCTGCCTGTGATCAAATAAAACCATTTCTTTAACATTTTGTTACAAAGCAAATTTTCCTCCTATTAAGAAATTGTTTTTCCAAAAGAACACTTTCCATTTTCCAGGAAAAAGACATACATACATACACACACTCTCAGACTTCTATTTAGCTAAAAAATTATTAGCCACTCTAGCTAATTGTCAACAAATTTAATAAGTCGCATACAAAGCTGATTAGCCACAACCTGATTGAGGTGTTCACCTGAAATAGAAATTTCCGTTATTTAAACCAAACTTGAACACACTTTATTACCAGCTTAGTTCTCACCAGATTACATACAACTCAAACTGTGTATCTTTTAAAAAACTAACAACTTTTAGTTAGTTATTTCAGAGATAGTAATTTAATTATATGCTTATCACTAAAAAAGAAGTCCCACATTGTTTTAATTCAGCTTGCAAATAGCCCAATCCCTGCCAAAACTAAATGATGATAATCAAAAAAATGTAGGGATAATGTTTTCTTCAGCATATTAGTATGTTTGTTTCACAATTAAACCCTTGAAAAAAGAGCCAAAAAACAGATTGTATTTTAAGAACTATAAACAACCAATCTTCAAGATTTTAGTGTACTGTGTTGTTTTTTTTTTAAGAATTTCTTAAATGTCATCTTGGAGAAATTTTTTTTAAATAAATATTGCAAAATATTCATCATAACTTTGTATAGACATCTGTCTAAGGCTTTTCTTTTTTCTTCATCAATATTGAAATATTGTATCGACCAAAACTGAGAAATGTATTGTGATATCAATTTTGTCCACACCGTCCAGCCCTGGCTTAGGGTAATCCAAAAAACAGAGTGAAAGTCTGTTTGCCTCAGATTTAAGCCTATTATGTGGTCTTAAATTCATCCAAGGGTCTTTTACTGTAGGGATACACTTGGGGGAGCGACAACACAGAGGACCTTTTTGGAAAGTGTGTATATTGTTACATCTGACAAAGCTAATAGCATAAAAAATTAAAGATCATAAAGATATGAAAATATGTGGTGGCAGTGTGATGTATAGGCCCCATTTGCTGCCTCAAGATATTGCAAACAAGAGTAGCTAATGAAAAAGTGATGCAACCCAAGACAAGACGCTCAAAATCTCACACAGAGCTAGACTGTTAGGATGAAATCGGCTAAAGTTGGAGGAGTCGTTATACGCCAGCGACTGGAGTACAACACTGCCAAACAAGTAAAGAAGGTAGGAGGAGGAGGAAAAAAGCCAGATGCAAATAGGAGCAGGTTTGTTTTGCAGCTGCGCCACCAAGATGGGACCCCCTATTCCACCAAGAGCCTTATGGTCTATAGGCTTCTTTCCTTCTTTTCACATTTACCCAAGTTATCTTCTCTTTCTTTTTTTTTATACGGACTACAAGATTCAAAAAGAAAAACGTGCAAGGAGATGAAACATGTAGCAGTATCCCTTTATGCTCTGCTAACCAAAGTGATCCTTTTCTGCCTGATGTACTACACCGAGAAATCCAGTAAGATTTAAAGACTAGATGAGAACAAAAGTTTGATCCCATTTTTGTAGTTACCATGGTATCCATTTCTACTCTAATAATTAGTTATCAACAGAGAGAACGGGAAAACAGCGGTAACTCCAACACCAGACTGAGATGTCCAGATATTTTCCAAGAAAAAAAAAAAAAAAAAAAAGAAAAACAAGCACCCAGGAGGAAGAAAAAAAATGCATACTGTTGGAAAAAAATAAGAAATGATGCTCTCTGCTGTGCCTTAAAAAGGCCAACAAAAATGAAAGACATTCACTGGAAAAATCTGAAAGATACAACTTGCCACTCATAAGAACATGCAATATGCCCAATCCATCATCCACACATGTTCTGCAGCAAAAAAAACAACACAAACCTGGTCTGAGTCAATCCACCCTTGTTGGCCTACTGGTTTGACACGAAAGGCTAAATCAGGATCCTGGACCAAGTCTGATGTAGTGATATTTCACAAATAATCAGCACAATCACAGCCTGCATGTTCGCAAGCAAAGCAGAACCACTAGTTGATCTTCAACATCCTACGTTTGTTAGGAGATAGCTTGCTTAGCAGAAACTGCAACGGATATGTTGTCAAGCAAGTTTAGTCTTAACCTGATGACTTGATGAGATGAATGGAGTCTGGTGTTCTACTGCTTGGGTGGAAAGAAAACCAGCAGCCACACGGCCCTTTCTGGAACCACTTTGACAGCTCTGCACTAGAGGGTTTCTCTGTTCATTCCTAAGGGGAACATCACTTGTATTTGCAAAAGAAGTAAAGCCAGAGCAGAGGATGCTAGAACAGAAACATGAATAGATCAAGAGTATAGTCTGGGATTATTTACAGTTCAATGGTCCCTAGAGATCGAGTCGACTGCTTTGCTTGGATAGAAGATTTAATGACATAAAAGTAGAGGGCGTTGTGTTTATAGCATAACAGAAAAAGACACACTAGCAGCTAATAAGTACGGTAGATGGGGAAGGATTTTGTGCGTTAATGCACTACATAGAGTCATCTGGAAGCAACCAAAACAATCTGTTTTAGGAATTGATGCTGGGAGAGATGGTTAGCTGCACACTTGAACAGAGAGCTTCATCACATCTATGGTCTACTTCATTGAAACCTGTTCAACAGAATACAAGAGTGACACACCCTGCATGTCAGTGACTGTACATTGAAAATCATAAGTGTTTCATATATTTTTCTCCAACTTTTTTTTTTTAAAATACAATAGGTTACCATTTTATCATACAAATTTAATGTGCAAGAAAAACATTGTTTATTCAGTAAGTATTTATTACAGCTGGTATAATAAATTGTTAATATATGGTGTACTACTTTTTAAAACAGCATCTTGTAAAAAAATATTTCTTGTAATGCAATGATCCTGTTGATATAGAACTAAGCTCGGTTTTTAAGAAAATGTCAGCTAGCTTATTTACTTATTCAATCAATAAGATCAAACAACTTTAGATTAAGTCATTAAATAAATGTTTTCCCCCAATTGTGATCTGTACCCTTAAAAAAAAAAAGTTTTCTCTTTTTTTTTCCCCCTATTCGGCTATTGCATAGAGCCTACTTTTTCTGTCAATTCTAGTCTAACACGTTAACATTAACCATGCGCACAGAACCTTTTCCTAACTTAATCTAATATAAAAAAAAAAAAAATACAAAAAAAAACTTTTTGGGATGCAAATCAGTCAAATTACACATATTTACTCTCCATTTGAGTAACTGTGCAATACGATGTCACCTCTAATAAGATACTAAAATAAAATCAAAGCGATGAGCATTTTAGAATGTCTGGTGAAAACCATAGAGCCCTACTACAGATTTGATTTGATGCATTAATGATCTTCAAGTTAATTTCCAGTAGCTTTCAAAACTAGTACTACAATTCCAAGTGATTAAATAAAAAAGATAAAATATTGGAATTGGCAAGTTGAACGTAAAATACTGCCCAGTAGAAAAGGATTTAAAAGATAAATAAGTATTGACCAAACATAGAAAATAAATACATTTAGGTCAGCCAAAGTAGAGAAGTGCAGTTGAACACCTTCAGATCAGCGAAGACGCTCGTCTCCCAGCTAGACAACTTGACTCCAAGTCTTTACCAAGTTGGGAGATAATGAATAACCAGTGCTGGTTAATCGGGTTCCATATGGTCTCTAACGAGGTGTTGCTATGGAATTTGCAGCATGCACGCCACAGCATGTTTAACAGGAAGTATATGTGGATTTCAACTGTTGAAAGAACGATATGAACAGAGGAAAGTTGAGGAAATGGTATAATTACCCAGGTCTATTAAGCTGTATTAGACAGTAAATACATGTTGATTTCCTTGCCATTTAGGCAAACACTTGTTTACTTCTTACGCCTGCTCTGCAGCACCAAACCACAATCACCTTATGATGACAAAGTTTCCACCTCTCCAAGCAGACAAAATTGGCTTTATGGAAATGCAACTGGTAAAACCTGACAGATAATGTTTACATGTATTCAAAAGGTATTTCCGAATCTAACCAAGGGACCTCTGTGAAATATATGTTGCACCACTTTTGCAGTGCGCTGCACATCAAAAGAAAATGTCCAAGTGCTTCAAAACCTCAGGTTTCAAAAAGACTGAGCAAGAAAAGTGCACGGAGGTTCAGGCTGACACACACTTGCTCTGAGAGCTTGGAGCATGCAAAGCTTTCTAAGTAAACAGAAACAACAGCAGACTACACTCAAATGTTGCTGGGTTTTTTTGCCCTAACATGAATTATTACAAAATATTTCTCAAGTGGTCTGACCTTAGCAAGCTCGAACTATTGCAGCACTCTAAAGCAGCATACAGGGTTTCTCTTTTCAGGGTAACAAAGGTGCTCACCTGCCATTAGAAACCACTTTACATTTTGTTCACCTTAGGCCAGTAACACGCAACAGATTGTAGCATCAGAATTTTAATACAATTCAAAACATACCATCACTTTTTGCTAAAGTGTCAGAAAGTGTAGCTGATGAAAGTCAATGTTGTTTTTGGAAATAAATCACTTTTTTTTTTTTTTTTTTTTAAGTATAGAGTGGCAAGAAATTCTTTGCACGTGCCCAGACGGGATCCACAAATGGATTTAAACATTCCAGAGTTTCAAGAGTGGCCAGAGCACGCCTGATCTACAGAGAAACCATTTTTAACCAGAAATATTAAAGAACCAAAACTATCCAAATAGCAAGCAAATGCAACAGAAAACATCCTGGAGTGACGTGATAAAAAGTTGAAACAAACGTAATTCATCTGAGGAGTTTTCAAAAACTAAAAGAGTCAAAGAAAGATTAACTTGAGGATTTTTGAGATCAAATTCACATCTGAATTAAATACAAACAAAATTCAAGTTGAGCTGCTCAGACCATGGCCCATGTGTAGGTTAAGAAGTGAAGTGAGACACAAGGTAAGACCCTGCAGACCGTACAACTTTGTACCATTTAGAGGATTGAGCCTAAACAAGGAGGAAAAAAAAAAAAAAAAAAAAAATGCATCTGCATCTTCCATTGTTTTACAAAACCAAAGTACACCCACTTTAGCTCCAGGTAGGGCTGGATAAATAACTGCACGGAGGTACTTACTTTTTGATTACATGACTTATAACAAGAAACAGACATACTTTCTCATTCCAGTTGTTTTATCTGGCAGTAACACTTAAAAGTGACTTTGCTGCCAAAAACAAGGGAAAATAGAGCTGCAACCAGCACACAGATCCATGCAACAAGCAAGCACTTTACCACACAAACAGTAAAGTCCTTTGATAACAACAAAGCTTTGGAGCCTTCCATGTATATGCTTATGATTACAGAAGAGAGAAATCAAAATAGAAAATGCAATATTGAATTTTAGCAAATGGTTCAGCTCCAACTCCAGGTCATTTTGCTCCTTCAGTGCCTATTTTCATCGCCTTTTGGTCCATTTCTTTTTTTTTTTTTTTTTCATTTTGTACACATGTATTTAAATACAGATTAGACATTTTGTCCTTCTGCTCCTTGTAGCATAACACAGGAGACATAAATTGGTCTGAAGTGCTTAGTTATTCAGGCTCCTGGCGTCCAGCCTGCAGTCCTACTTTACAGAAACACTGTTTGCATCTCAACAGCTGATGTTTCAGAAGATTCTTATCCAGATGAATTGAATGGTGACGCCCATTTCATTTCCACATAACTGTATTTTCTACAAGCTAATGTAGTTCCAGACCATAACTTAAATTAAAAACCCCGATATGCCGATAGCAGGAGGGCTCAGACTGATTCTCTTTCAACTAGAATCACAGAGAACTACCTGCTGCCCACCAGGCCTTATTCCTCGCTCCAATATTTACTTGTTCTTAAAGATATTGTTGTATTAAAATATATTACATTTTGAATGTTCTGCAGCCCCTTATTTTGTTTGCGTCTTCATCTTAGTCATCTAAGCTTTCCTCACTTTACACGATCTTTGTTCATGTCTGAACTCAGAACTTTAGGGTTGACTAAGGGCAGCCAGAATAAAAGCTGTAAGGCTCATGTGCAACATCAATTGAGTTAGAGATCATCTCATAAAGAAACCTTGGGTAGATTTCAAACATCTCAGTCTAACGTTGCAAATACAAAACTTCTCATCCTCCATGTATATTCTGACAAACTGCAGAGTGGACCAGTTGGTAGCTTTGCACCAAGAAAGTCCTGGGTTTGAACGTCCCCTCAGGTGGAGTTTGGACTTTTTCTCTGTGCATGTGTGGAATCGCCACAGGTACTGCAGACAGTTAGAAGGTTAAGTTAATTGGTTTCTCTAAATCCTCCTTGGGTATATGACATTTGGCGGGTTGTCGTGCATGTCTGCGTTTCCCTATGATGGATTGGTAACTTGTCCAGGGTGTAGCTCACCTCTCACCCAATGACTGCTGGGTACAATAGACTTTGGAGGGATGATTCAAATTGCATTAATTTCTGTCTTTCCACTGAATTTTGACAGTTTTTTTATTACATCTCATGTTCGATATAAATGTTTCTTCTTTAATAAGTTCTCATTGCTATGGTAGCTTTTTACCAGTAACATGGATTTATCCGTTCAAGAACTCCACAAAAAATAAAAAAAAATCCTAATCATCTTACTTTACAGCTATCAGGGTGGGAAACCACAGTTCAAAGAAAGCAGAGCTTGTATTCCAGGCGAAGACAAAAGAGCCACTCTGCTGCTGTTGTTTGACAGAAGGCTCTATGATGTAATCCAATACAGTTTGTTCAGTTAAATGCAATAAAAAAATAAAAAAAAGGTATGAGAGCACAAAATGTCTTAAAGCAAATGGACACCAATTTCAATTACTGTCTATTGATTCATGCTTTTATTTATATTTCAGTTTAAACAGAAGATCATCAAATGCATCAGAAAATCTAGGCTATTTAATAACTACTTGATTGGTGATTAAGTCTAGGGCTGAAACGATTAATCGATAATTAAAATAATCCTCAACTAATTTGATACACGAATCTTTACCTAGAAAATAGTACAGAGACTATAAAACATTCAAATTGCTTAAGAAAAATAAAAACCGAATTAGAGCAACTATTACTTACCAAAAAATAAAAAAGTTTTCAATACAAGATTAAAAATGTCATATTATTGTTCTTTTTTCTACATTTTTGCATTTTCAAAATGTATTAAAAAGTAAATGGTAAAAGCCTTTTCTAAATTACTGACTTATTTATGATTTAGGATCAGCGAGCACACAACTCAAATCTTTTTTTTGCCAACATACCAACTGGAAAGACCAAAACACGGTCTGTGTCTCTAAACATTTTTATTATTATTATGCTTTCTTAATGAAAGCTTGAAAACCGGTTGGTACGCCACCAAAACGAAAATTAAATACCACAGAATACCCAAGGATTTTTCCTTTTAAAGTGCCTAAGCTAAGATGCGCGAGCCCGCTAATATTTCGCAATTTTGCTGTTTTCTGAATTATTTTGAACGCAGATGCAATTAAACGAAAACTGATCACAAACATTAAAAGGAAAAGAAAAATCTGATTCCCCAAATTGTCTGAGATGTCAGAAAAAGAGCAGTTAGGTGATTCAGTTCCTTTCTATTCTAAATAATTTGGATTAAATTCAATTCATTTCATTCAAATCAAACATAATTTCAGGTTTTATTTACAGTTCAAATCTTGATCATTCCCACCCTTTGCTTACAATGCAACTAAATGTGTAAAAACGACATATATGCAATAAATTAGTTACTTTACATATTTTCCTTTTTCAATTTTTTTTACTTAAATGTGCTTTTTTTCAGCCTATGTTTTAGTGATTCACCTAATACACAGAAAAACACATGCCCATCTTTGTGGAGACATTACAATGCTTTTTTGAAAGATGAGATGTCAGAATGTAATCCCCCCCCCCCCAATCCTTAAAGGGAAAAAAAAAAAAAAAGTAAAATATTACCTGGATAGAGTTTGTGATCCAAATATGATATGTGCGGTTTTAAATGTCACCAGCTTTCAGCATATGTGACTTTAAAAAACAAACAAGTTTTCTTCCTAAACCCCACATAATAATGAGCTACTTTGACAGCTTTTTTTTTTAACCAAGTAAAAATGTTTCTATGTTGTCTCCCCCCATACTTTCATACAATTCAAAACCATTGATTTATACAGCAGTGTATATAGAGCATTTCCCATAACTGCTATGCTTTTGCAAGTTTTGAAGTAGTTTAACCCTTTTGGAAACTTTACTTGTACGAGAAAATCCCCTTGAGATCCTCCCACAGCACATTTTCAGGCATATTATGCAACGTCTGAACACAGCACAGGTAGCATGAGTGGGAACTTGTTCAAATTGAGTGAATGCGGTTAAAAGCTGCACATCAAAACTTAGAGCCACACATAATGAAGTATAGTTTCTAAACTACAGCAAGCATTAAGAGGTTGATCCTGCACAGAATGACAAGTCTGTGATATAAATGTTTCGGGTATTAGCTTTATAAGAATGTTTTAAGTTTGTGGATTAAAATCAGCAAATGTAAGCACGTTTTGTTTTGCGTTGTTGTTTCTTTCTTAAAGTTAAACCCTTCAGGGTAATGCGTTTGAGACTCTCTCTGGAGGTTAAAAACTGTGATTTAATCTGTTTCGCTTAACATGCGGCCCGAGCCTCGCTTGCTTGACAGCGCTGCTCGCTAGCTAAAACATGACAAGTTGTTGTTGAACAGATTTTTAAAAAAAATTAAAGAAAAAGAAACCGGTTCGAGGATTAAATGGAAACTTTAGAGTAAAACTCACCAGACCATTCCGTAGGCGCCCTCCCCAATGTAGGAGAGGTTGCTGTACCGAGGCCCAACGTCGAAGGCCTGTCCGCGGACCAGCTCAGTTCCCGGGCCGGGGCTGGGGCCGCAGCCAGCAGGGGCAGACACCGCAGCTGTCGCCATTATGAGGATTGGCTTTTCTACCGAGGCGTTCGGATAAAAAAAAAAGGAGCAAATAAAAGTCGACGCAAAGCTTCTCTGTTTTTGTGTTTTTTCTGTATCCGCCGCCGCAGTGACTGTAGAAGGGTTTGGGGGGAAAAAAGTGTGAAGCCTTTCAGTGCCAAGTGGTTTTTTCTCCTTTTCTGATAGCGCTCGTTCGAAGCGACCACACCGCTGCTGAGCTGAGGCAGGCGGGGAGGCAGGAGCGAGCAGCCGAGGAGAGGAGAGGCGAGGAGGAGAGGCTGCTGCAGGAAATAACAGAGGAGGTCATGTGATCCACTTTTCCTTTTTTTTTTCCTCCTCCATGCTGCGAGGAACACGTTTCATTTTATACAATGTCTTGGTCCTCCATACCCTTTTTTAAATTAATATAAATTCCGAATTGTCATTATTATTTACTGATATTACACTCTGGTTTGCTCTAAGATAAACCAATAATAAAACAAAAACCCATATCTGATCTTCATTTGAAATACAATCATCAAACTTAAATTCTCTTTTCTAAAAATAAACAACCATATATGTTTACTTTTTTCATACTCAATTAATATAAAAATAATAAAGAAACTGAAACAATAAAAATACATTTAGCTTCACCTCGTGACGTCATTTATCAATAGCAAAGATGAAAGCTTAAGGTTACTTTGAGAATGAAAATAAAGAGGTGTAAATGTTAACTGGTTTAAGATAAACGAAAAAAGTTTGATAGATTTATCAATAATAAAGTCGCAGCCATGCCTTACATAAGTTTGAAACCTTACACTAAAATATGCTTTAGTAACAAATTCTTTTAACATATGTAAATCCTTTGGGTGCACATTTGATATGCAAGTTTGGGAATAACAAAGTAGTTTCAGCATTCTGGTCTTTCTTTAGGAAAGTATTTACCTTTTGATATTAAAACAACAGCTGATTTTTCTTTCCACATTTTAAATTTGTTCTTTGAGCTTAATGCCACAAAAAAAACATTTTATTTTCCTCTAAGGCGTCTTTCATCATTTGAAACTTGTGAATAACCCACAAGTGATCTTATTTTCAAGATTTTAAGTGTACTGAAGCAACAGGGCAAATAGAAATCATCTATTACAAAAACATACTCCGCATGTTTCCTTCTTGATATGTTCTTCTCCATGAAGGTTTTTGATATTAGAAGTTATCAGCACTGAGTTCAGATTCAAAATGGTCTAACTCTAGGGACCGTGTCTTTTCAATTTTAACTTATAACTTCATGTAGTGTTGTCATTTATTTTCTTTCCTAGTTTAAACTTGAAACTCTCCATAATAAATAGACAAATCTTTGTGATTTTATCAAATTGGTCTCTTGTTTTCACTTGTAACACGATGCATTTTGTTTTTAGTCATGGATAGAATATCTTGAGTCAGGGTAAGAATTTCAAAATAAAACTTGAAATTACAATTCCCAAAGGTTGGAATCTACAGAGCTTAATAGTTTGCAAAATTCTGCAATTTTCAGATTCACTTGTAAACCTTTCATTTGCGTGGTGACATTATTTAGTGGTCCCAAAGACTTTTAAGAGAAGATTAGAGGAACAATACAAAAAAAAATAAGCTATAAAAAGTTTACTCTTGAAACTTCCATATGTAGAATAAACTAGGATAAAAACAGGCTCAAAATCGACATCATCAACAAAAGAAAAAATAAAGCCATGGAATGATCACAAGCAACAAGTCTATGGTTTGCAATGCTTTCACCTCAAGGTAATATTCTGTGCATATTTGAAAACTCTGTTTGTGAAAATAATAATAATACCCAGTGGGTTTTAGAATATCCAGGACAAACTTTCCCCTTCATTTTATCACATATGTCATAATGCCAATAGATACTAGTCTAGTGTGCATGTATAAGTGTGGAAGAAAAATAGACATTTTTAGAGGTTTGGTTATGTTTCTTTGAACATAAACCTTATCTGATGACACAGCATTTTTTCACATTTATTCATAACCAACAGCTACTGAACAGCACTGTTTATGAAGGTCAAACGATCAGTTTCAGAGACTAACAGAAACTACCCGAAACAGTACGCCTGAAATTGTGTAAACATAGTGTGTAATGAGAGGTTAGGACATTGAGCAAGCAGTTCCTATAAAATACTGTCATGCTGCACTAGTGCCCTGCGCGCTGACCTGCTGTAAGATGGATGGACCACACTTCCTGTTTAGGCTAAAACTGGGTCTAGCTCCAGGAAAACCAGTCCAGTAAAACTCGTCCATCTGGAGAGTTATTTCTCTCATGTGTTATTTCTACTTTACATCCTATCTTTGTGATGAGCCACATTTATTTGAATAAGTCGCTGCACTGCATTTTCCAAGAGCAGGACAGGATTCTGGCAGCAGGATTTTGAATGAGCTGCAGCTGCTTTTGCCATTTTTTGTTTTTGTGTTTTACACTTATAAAAAAAAAACAAACAAAAAAGTATTGCTTACAATCAACACATCTGAAAACTAATTAAGCACAGTACTGTGGTCAGAAGAAACCATCAAAACTGGTGGTGGTTTTGCCATAACTTATACATTCTAAAAAGGAAATATAGCTCTGCCTCTGACTGAAGACAGACACTCTGTTGTTGTTTAGCCTTCTTCTGAAGAGGATGCTTATGTTTCCTTAATATTCTTTACTTCATTAAGAATTATCCTTTGTGAAATAATCTCCAGAGGAGTTCCTAGAACAGAGCCGGTCTTTTTTATTAGATTGTTGAGCTTTTTAAGTCATTTGCTCTGATGCTGTTACCCCAGCAAATGATTGCAGAAGAGATCATACTCTCCACAACAGATTTATAGAAGATATGCAGCAGCTTGTTGCAAACGCCGAAGAACCTAAGCTTGGGAAGTATAGTCCGTTTGGTTCTTTCCTGTATACAGTCCTGCTCACCATTATTGGCACCCCTTCATGTTTTGCATAGTTGAGTGAATATCTTCAGAAATAAATGGAAA
>JAUZNJ010072858.1:0-25391 GCA_034780135.1 Jordanella pulchra | reverse complement strand
TGGGCTCTAGTTGGCACCAAGATAATTATTCTTATTGTCACATCGCCAGACAGGACACTGCAAAAAAAAAAAATAAATAAATAAATAAATAAAAATAAATAAATAATTTAAAAAAAAAAATAAAGAGCTGAACAATACATCAAATTCCAAGAGTTACTCCAACTTCAGCCTATTCTACACATGTCAGGAGTTGCTCACCGTCACCACATAAAGTGTCAGAACCATACGACACATCAGAGGTTCCCAAAATTTAATCCTGTGATCCCAAAAACCCCAAAGTAACAGACTGGCCACCTGTTAAAATGAATAAATATTCACTTGTATCTCCACTATATGTTTGTATGTGTAAAGTGAAGTTATTATTAATTATAATTAATTAATTGTGCATTTTGCAGTTTTCCTTTTATCCTTCCATAAGTCTCAGGAATCATAGTAACGGTTGAACTATGGAAGTTGGAATTAGGACAATAACTTGTAGCAAAGGTAATGCCATATTAATATTTTCCTGATATTGACTTCTGGTATAATTCTTTACTAAAAAGCTTTTATATACACATATATACACATATATATATATATATACACATATATACATAGTAGAGTATGTAAGAGGTTTTTAGTGTGAATGAAACATAAAGCTTTCCGTAGTTTATATGAACAGTTCTCACTAATTTGTATAAGAGCTTTTGAGTAGGTTATATGGGAGGTAAATGTTTTCACTAGTTTATAAAAGAGCTTTTCACTGTTGTTTGTGCAGGTTTTCAGAATAGTATGTGGATTCTGATTTGGCACCTCATTTTGGTGTTTTTTTACTCACTTTATTTCTCCAATTACATTTGATCTTCTTTTCTTTTTTATATCAATGTCTGTCACAACTTCCTAACTGATCTTTAAAGTTAGCGTGACCGACACTAAATGAGCTGATGGGTCTGAATTTTCTTCTGCTTAATGCAAGAGAAACAGAAGGTATAGATTTTTCAATTTCACTGCAAAACAACAATAGACCTGATTGCTTTGCATTTATCGACTTTTTTCATGCATTTATTAAATTAAATTTTTTCCTTTTATCTGTTTTTAATTTTATGTACCAACCATGAGCCTGAACCCAAAGGAACCCAACAAAGAAGTTAAGTGTTGCTTACTTAACAGCTTTGTCACCATACTTGGCAAATGTTTAGAGGCCTTTGATGACTCATACAAGAGAAGAGTTACCAACTAGTCCAGCTACTTTCTCCTATCTGATTCTCTCACAGTCAGAGTGTCCCTTTGAAAACATGCAGACATTTCCAGTGCTGAAAACTGTAACATGGTTGGTTGGAGAGCGCAAAATTACTGAAACTCTAAAAATATAAATAGACTCTGACAGCATGATGAATTGGTATTTCAGTGTTTCAGCTAATTAAAACAGCCAAGGAAGCAAAACTTAGAACTGATTGCTTTAAAATAACAGGTTTTATTGAAAAAGATGAGCTAATAAAAAAATTACATTAATTTTTTATTTTCTAATTTATCAAGCAAATCTGTGTTTAAGTGGAAAGAAATAAATGCAGTACTTGTCTTAACGCCATACAAATATGTGACAGAAACATAATGGTGAATTTTATTCATTGTCCTTCATTTGTTTTTTCAATTTAATCCCTGTAAAAAAAATCTGTTGTCTGTTATTTTTTTCCTCCATCATTGTAAAACACAATATATGCACCACTGTTTGTGCAAAATTACTTGAATGTTTTTTCCAGTTCTGAATCTTGTTATATTTGTTGCTGTTTCCAAAACATGTATATTGAGAATTCATATTTTAAATAAAAAGAAACAAATCGCCAAATACTGTATTTTTATTCATTTCCAGGTGTGGGGAGAAGCCACACAGTATTTGTGCTCATCGCTGCCAAAGAGCTAACACCATTCCTGAGGTTCCCTTGAACTGCAGTCAGCCTCAGCAGATGAGCCTGGTTCAGCTGGAGGTTTCTTACTGTTAAAGGGGAGTTTTTCTCTCCGCTGTCGCTGCATGCATGCTTTCTGTGAGGGATTGCTGAAGAGTCAAAATTCAAACAAATGTCATTGGCGCAAGCTCATCCAGGAGGAGTGTTTCTAGCAAGTCAGTGACTTGATGCAAACAACTTGTTTTCCTTGATAGAAACTTTAAACCAACCTGGCTGCATTATCTCTGCAAAGTGCCTTGAGATGATGTGCGATGAATTGGTGCTATGTAAATAAACTGAATTGAATTAACTTCTGCCCTGCGACAGACGCATCCTGTCCTGGATGTACCCCGCTTTATGCCCATAGTCTGCTGGAGACAGGCACCGGCCCAACCACGACCGTGACAAATGAAGATGGACGGATGAATTGACTTCTAAAGAAATGCTAGTGAGCGAAGGCGTCAGCAAGATATGACCCACATATTGCTACCAGGTGTTTGGCTAGAACGCATAATTTGTGCAGAAAAGGAAACAAAACAAACTCACAATCAGTTTTTATCTAGAGAACTATAAGTAATAGAATATAAAAAAATTTTACCATCAGCCAATAGTAGCTATTTTCCCTCTAACTAATTTCCATGCGTCACCATTGCTGTTTGAAATAATCTCCATTGTTGCAAACAAAGTTCTCAGAACTCTCTTACCTATATGGCTCTGCTTTAATCCCAGAATATCTCACAGGTTCACTGCATCAGACTCCTTGTTTGATGCCTTAATGCTAACTCACTGAAAAAAAACCAGAGGTATACATTTTCTCCTATGCAATGTAGATATTAATGGATGATGGTGAAACAAAGATATTGTTTCCAACCTGATGACAGGACAAAGATCTGAACATAAAAACATGGTGCACCAACTGACCAGTTGGCGGATACTTAGATGTAATACTGATCTGATCTGATCTCTGATCTGAGTGGCAAAGGCCACTGTCAATGCTATAATACTTTCTTATTTGAAGGCATTTTATCGCCTGTAGTTAAAACAAGTGTTTGATGAGTTTGTCAATTTTTTCTACCCACAAAATAAGGCTGAAACATGGAAGGTGTATTGCGATTCTATAAAAACTGCGATGAACTGAAATCAGTCAGAACTGGAATCAGCATGTCAGGCTTTTTAAAGATCAACAATTGGCCAAGAATCTGCAATTGGTTTACCCCCACAAAAAAGAAAATACGGGTGTCTTTAGGGTAATTTCATGCATTAATTTGCAGCAGCTAATCAATTCAAAAACAATGGAAAAAAACTGCTTAAAACCCTCAGTAATTTTTAAAACATTGACTGGTTCTGAAGTTAAGAGCCACCATGGAACGTCCAAAAAGCCACATGTGTTTCAGAGCCACAGGTTGCAGATCTCTGGTCTATAGTATACAAACCCATTTACTTTCAACTTATATGTGTGCGTCACTGGAAAAAAGGAGCCATTAACCAGCCCCCGTTTGACCCTCCAGTAATCAGACACATGATACCCAACAGGGTGGAGGGAGAGCGCCATCCTGTCATTTATGTAACGTCTGCACCACATTGAAGTATTCCTTTCCTTTTAGAGAGCTATGAGTACTTTCTGTCCAATATGCTGCTTTGAAGCCTTCAGAGTAATAGACATATAAGCAGCATTTTCTTTTTCTCTATTTATGGCTTTTATTTGGCCTTGGTGGCAAATATCTCACAGATAAATGCCTCCGCTGCTCCAACATAAACCAAAATATAACGTTATGCTAACCACATGCTTTATGTTGATGAGTTTCTCTGGTTTCCTTTATGATTTAAGAAATCCATTTGAGCTGTAATTAAGCCCGGGAGGTTTCATTTGTAACCACTGGGAATAAAAGTCATTGTTACATTTCTTTCCACATGAGAGAGCGTGTTGTCATTTTTTTTTGTCCCTCTTGCTCGGGGGAACCGGTTCCTATCTGGATCTCTGTGAGCTAAGATTGTGGTCGGTTCATCCGTTACCACAGCTGGACACATTTGGAGGTCAACAAGAGGTAAAGTATCTACCCTCGTGCTGATTCCTGGTGACATTCGGCAAAGCCCTCCGTGTCCCTCTGACAGAAGCCACAGCAATCCATTACCCACACATCCGCTACCCCTTTTGTTCTTAAATGTCTTTGCAAAATACCAATTTACTCTTTGCCTGCTATCAGCTGTCATTGTATAATTATTTAGGGTTGACATGAAGCACTCAACTTCCATTAGCAGGTTTCACTTTTGACAGGTTAAGATCCGTCAGATAAAATAATGGAATTTAGCGACGCGATTGTCAGACTCAACGACCCCTCAGCCTCTCATTAAGCTTCACTGTTTGCACCTGATCTGAAATCTTTAATATTTTCATGAGCTTTTTGCGCCTCAAAGAAATGAGTTCAGCTTTAGTCAAGCTTCACTTCCACCTCATATCAACATCATTTGTCATCTCTCTCTTTTTTTTTTTTACATTTCGCTCAATATCAACAAATTAAATGAGTTTTTTTGCCCCTTTTCTGTTCCCTCACAAACTTTTCTGAGAAAATATAGGTTTTTATGCTTGACGGGACAAAGCAGGACAAATAAATCAATACAAGGCAAATGAAAGCAAATTGAATCTATTAAAGCAAAATTACTGGGAGAAAAGAAACGAATATGGTGGAACCCAGAGTCACGGCTGCGGACAATTAATGACAGCGGGAGCAAAGGGTGCTGGCTCATTAAGCCGGGCTTGGTAGGGGCCGGGCCGGGCCTGCGTGACCAGAACAAACCAGTCTGAGCTACAGCCAAACTGAGGAAGACTTCCCTCTGCTACCTGAACCCTTCCCTCACATACCTGAGGAATGCCAAGCAGTGGGGTGCAACGGGAGACCTTCAGATCAATGTGAGCCAGTGAACGGGGGGGCTCTCCTGGGCAGAAATGAGTAATTAGCACTAATTAGTGGCAGTGATTAACCACACAGGGGAACGTGGGGGCCGGAAGGGAGTAGATTAATAGAGCTGGCCCTCCTAACCCAAAGAGGCTCCACTGCATCTTAAGCAGGGGCATTGTGGGGGGGTACAGCGGGCTATGGCTGCCAGCCAGATGCTAAAACAGCCATAAATAAAAAGGTGAGATGTGTGTTGAGAATCCTTTAAAGATATTTGGACAACAAGAGACTGAGAATTGCAGCTACAAATCAAAAGTTGTCAATTCTCTGCCCCCAGGAGGCAGGGTTGTTTAAAGGGGGTTGTTGGGACAGACATGGACCTTTGAGGCATTTCAAGGAGGTAATTTGACCAATTCACAGCGGCTAATTGGACTGAGAATCGATCTGCTTATTCAATAGGTAGGTGCTATTCTGTGTCTTATTCGTTTGCACCCATCCTAAATTAAACTCCCTGGTAAAAGATCTTTCCAATAAAGACCAAGATCAGGGTAGCAGAGTGAGACAGAACAGGACAAAGGTATCCGTAAACTCCCAGAATAACCGGGATGTTTTTACCTTAAAAAAATGAAATTGATGATATTGAAAAAAAATCTCTCAAAGCCAAATTCATTGGATCCTAACTTATTGCTGTTGGTTAATGAGCCTGGAGGCACAACTCCAGTAAAAGAGTAACTGTGCATAAGTGTCTGAATTTGTAAAAGCAAAATCAATAAACATAAAAAACTATATTTGACTGAGTGACAGATGTAAGGACACACAAAGGGGAAAGTATGGATGGACACACGGTGAACGGAAGACTGACAGACAGATAGACAGTACGAACAAATGATTTTGCCACAAATCAATATCGTGATTTTTTTAAACCAATAATGTGATTTTATTTCAATTTTCTCTCTGCACCTGCTACAAACAATCAGATGATTCATTGCACAGTTTTGCTTTCATGACCTTTAAAGATTTTACTGTTACTGTGGTTAGCTGTGAGTCTGTCTTCTCTGCTACAAACCTACTTGAAGCATATTACTGCCAGCTAAAGGCCTGGAGGGAAAAAAATCTGTGCCATAGTCTTGCATTGCAAAAAAATACCTTTGAGAATATTAAGTGCAGTAAACTGCCACTGCAGTGATGCTATTGTTCTTAGCACGACATCTTGGAATCACAACTTAAAGAAGTCTGACTGCATTTATTTTTAAGTCATATTTTCTCAAAACGACTAATAATCTACCAGGATGTGCTCTTGCTTAGTTTATCTATCTGCGATTTGAGAATCGCATTTTTAAAAATTCTATTTATGTTTATATTGCATCTTGTACTAACATTCCAGCCTTGATGGGTGGATGAACAGACAAACGAAAGGCGAGCTCTCTGGTGGCTACAACTCCTGCAGAAAGGTACAGCAAATGAAATTCAAAAATGCAAACATCTTCCTGTGCTTCTTGTACCATTTCCACACTTATCCAGAGCAAGAAAATACTGAAAAATTGCTGACAGCAAGGAAACATAATAGGTTTGGAGTTTTGAAAAAACAGTTGTCTTTCAGTAGAATTCTGTTTATTTGCTCTGCCTCCAAAGTTTTGGTGTTTGAGTGTATAGATACACTTTCCTTCTAAATTACCTCAATATTGCCTTCTTCAGCCACTTTCCTTTACTTGTTTACTGTAGGAATGTGTAGGAAACTGAAATGGTAATATACCCTGTTCCGCTCTGCCCCACTGCTTCGCAACAGAAACAAGCTCCATTGTTGCCGAAAAATCTATTAAATCTAATCAGTGAACCACGGCGTCCCAAGCTGAGCAACACTCACTCCTCAAGCGAGCCGACCCACTCTGACCACCTCGAAAAAAAACGGGGTGGTCCTGGACAAAAAGGGAGCACAAAGTGAAATCCTGTCGACATGTCTGTACATCGGCACGGCTGAGCAAACTCAGAAGGATGGAGCCACGGGGTGCTTGACGTCTACACAGAAGAAACGGAGCCGGGTGAATAAGGGCCACTCATTACAGCCATGGTTCTACTGCAGAGAGACCAGAGCAGAGCAGACGGACCAGAAACGGGTCATCGACGAGTTTATGTTCAGCTGGGATTTCATTTAAAAAGTTAATGGAAAAAAAAAACACAATAATTGGTACATTGCTGACATCTGGATCACTTTTGTCACAAAGGTCTGAAAAACCGACACCAGATAGAGAGAAGAGGAATAAACACCAAGTGTTAAAAAACAACTTTTCTGGGAAGTTTATCCTCAAATATATTTTATTTTATTTATAAATGATTCTGGTTAACAGAGAACATTTTACAGTTTCTTAAATTAAAAGTGCATCCCAATTATATATTATAGGTATGTCTTGCTCAAGAACAATGACTGACACCCTCCACAAGCAGGGTAAGCTTCTCCATAGTTATATTAATGCAAACTATTGCAAGTAAGCTGCGAGTAACAACATTTTGTTTTGGCTGCACCCTGTGTATACAAAATGACAAACTTTGTCTAAGTCAAATGAAAGGTTTAGTGGAAGGAAAAAATCTGGAGTAAAAAGTTTCACAAGCAGCATGGATAAGATGAGATGAGAAGGTTGTGCAGCAAATCCTTTTCAAACGTTTGGGAAATTGAATAAGATTTGGACTAAAGCTAGTGTCAGACACACAGACTTATCCAGTCCCAATGCAAAGAAAGAAACATCATTATTTATTCACATCTTTATTCTTTCTTTACCCAATTTTACATAAATAGGTAAAGAAAGGTTTCATATATCGTCCCTAGTGGAAGGAAAGGAATCGAATCAGGACACTCTGATCTCCTGGTAATGTCACTTAATTTGTTACATTTTTAGCTGTTTCATTAAAGAATTCAACACTTTTTCTGCAGCAGACTGACTCAATAAGGCCTTGGTTTCCATTTCTTTGTTCAGTTTTCTATTTAGTTAAATTAACTTATCTGCAGAGAAGCTACCACTGACAACATGAACACATTTTTAAATGCTCCAGGTTTCAACAAACCGAATGGCTTCAACTCAAAAAATCTCAACTCTGAGTTTAGTCATAAACTCCTTACTCATAAACATGATAAGTTGTTATATAGTGGCTGTTGTAAAATCCAGCCTTAGACTCTGTAGAATTAGCAAATAATAAGGTAGAGCGAAAAACATCAGTTTCAACAATAAAAGCACCACAAGCTTTTTTCTGTTATTTCCATCTTCAAAGATTCTTTCCCTTTTGTGGTCAGTCTGAACAGAATTTCAGAAGAAGTTATACGGTTCTAAAATTCAAGGGCAAAGAATCTACGAGTGAAAGAAAATATGTTCCCAGAACAACCCCAGAGACATTTTAAAGAAGAAGAATTACAGCATAAAATCTCTGTCACCCTGGATTCTGTTGCTGTCAAGTAAAACATACATAAGATGTCTGAAGGTCAAAGGATACATCTGCATACAAGCAGTTTTCTAACAAAGCTTTTCAGGCGCTGTTCACAGACAGCCCTAATGTTAGCATTATCTTCGAGTCCAGCAGTTACCCTGCACCGGGTTTGTTTCTTTGTCTCCTGATGAAGACAGAATAAAGGAAGAAAGATCCTCACCTTCAATCAGAACAGAGACTCTTCAGAAGCCTGAAAACCAAACGACTTTCAAGGCTCCGCAGGTTCAGTCATTTGACATTTAGGGTTTAAAAAAGCACACATTTCCAAATATAAACCCCTCACCTTTAACGGCGCAATGCTGAGCTCAAAAGTGCTATTTAGTGAAGGTCAATACTATGCAGGAAGCAAATGATGGTTTGGCTGTCGTGGTAATTTTAGGTCATAAGAGAATAATTTTACTGCTAAAAACGTATTTAAAAATACTTCAAGCTTGATGTCAGACATGTTCTGAAACTGATAACTAGATAACCTAGAATTATTTCACTAAAGTTCAAACTGAAATATTGAAACCAACCGTTTCTCACACCAGTAAAATCTGCTAATAATAAATAAATGATACTTTAAGAAAAACAAAAGCTTTAAAATCCTTGAAATCCTGTTTTAAATCATAAAAAGATATTTTTATATTGAAAGGTGAAAATCTAAAGGATTTTTCTTATTACCAGAATCTTTCACATAAAACTTCCAGGATATTTAATGAGACATTTAATGCTTCAATCATCGCATTCAATCAAAACAAAAACCGAGCAGGTGGAACATTTGTCTCCACAGTGTTGGTCGAAAGCTGTGAGGGAATAGAAAATATTTGTTGCTTTTTTTTTATTTTCATCATCTTTTTAGTTTGAGTTATTTATAAACAGAAAGTGTAACTTTTCAATTATATCTGTGAGCAAAAAGTATAATCAAGCAGAAGGAATGATTTTTGAGTGCTGAGCATTTGTTATTAATTAGAACCAGAAACAGAAACTTCCAGTCAGGGTAAACCCAGCATATAAAACTGATTAGACACTTGAGAACATGAAAGTTCTAGTTTGCAGCCAAGTTGTGCAGCTACTTGATAACCAACTGCCAAACTCTTCTTATTCAAGACCATTCTGTGCCCTCCTGCACCCGATTAGATGTGAAAAACTAGTCCCAGCCTGTCCTCCTTCTGCAAACCAAAAATACCCGACAGCAGCTTCTCTGGCAATGCTGTCAAATTACCCTAAAGTTATGTGACCAAACACGCTTCTGATTAAATCTGCAGGGCAGACAAGTTAGAGAGGAGGCCAGTGGCTTATGTTGGCTGATTTGTCCACCGATCGGTCAGCGGACATTTTTTAAAATCAAGTTGGTGTAGAAAAAGTAAGCAGCTAGGAATGGATTCAGAGAGCAGATATTCACATAAGTTCTGTTTGCAACTTTTGAAATGTGGGTTTTCTGAGTAAGATGGCAAGAATTACATTTAGAAACAGATGTAAACAACAGAAAGTACAAAAACATTAAATTAGAGGACAGAAAAAATGAAAGGGAGTGTTTATTTACTTTAAAGAGAAATAAACAGACAGGAGCGGTGATAGCAACATGGGCTAATGTTAGCACCCTTTCATGAATGGTGTTAATGGAGTACAAGCAAAATCAGACTTTATGAAGAAGACGTCCCTGTAAGCTTTTCTGGTTTAACCAAGGAGCCCACATAAAAAAAAAAAACAAAAAAAAAACAAGAAAAAGCCACATTCACATTTTCAGGCAGAAAATGAATTAACACTGGCAATAATGCGACTTGATTCAAAAACACACTTTAATTATGTGCTTAAATACCAGCACCCATCAACCATCTTCTTCCACTCATCTGTGGAGCAGCAGGAGACCCAGGCGTTTCTCTCACCAGCCAGCAGCTCCTCTGGGCGTTCCAAGGCCAGCCGAGAAACACAGTCCCTCCAGGGTCTCTCTCGGTGGGACATACCTGGAACACTTCACGGGGGGGGGGGTCCTAACCTGAGGCTCAAACCAGCTCAACTGGTTCCTCTCAACTTTTAGAAGCAGCAGCTCTACTCTGACTGCCGGATGGTCGAGTTCCTCACCCTGTCTCAAAAGGAGAGCCCAGAGACCCTGCAGAGAAAACCTTGTTCTTTTAGTCATAGAACAAAACTCCTCACTATAGATGAAGGCAGGTTCTGACTCTGCCCTCTCTTCATCACCAGTAGCACCTACTTCATTGCAGATGTAGCATCAGTCCACCTATTGGTCGACAGCTTCATTTTTACCCCCCATTTCAACTTCAACCCCTCCAGTTTTTCTGGGCATCATCCCAGACACTTTAGCCTTCTTTGGCCAGAGACCACGGCCTTGAACATGGAGGCACGGAGCCTCATTCCAACAGACTTTTCTTTTTTTCCTCCAAATTTCTCTATTTCAGATAAAGTTTTACGAAACGTTTCATTTTCAAATTATGGTTAAAGCTGACATTCTCTTTAGTAAAAGCTCTCGATCCTGACCAGTTAACACGCTGTTACTAACATCCATTCGGACCAATAGAGACGTCTTTTGTTCCTCACTCCAGAAAAAAGTCTGCCACAAAAGTGGAAAACTAAAGATTTAAAAAAAATAAAATCACATTAAATGTTACTTATAAATCCATGTATTTCTTTTGAAAGAAGTCTTTAAAAGTTTCATTTCTGGGTTTCGCGTTTTCTCCAGTTTCTATTTGCAAAACGTGTTGTTTGCTTGCAACAATAATGGAACAAAATTTACTCCATAGCGCTTCAACCTTTTAACCTTTACCTCAGACTTAAGAGTTTCTGTCCAAGCCTTCCTGTGTTTCTACAGGTTCACCATCACGATTGTCAGAATATCAGTGTTCAGGACGGTTGCTAACAGGGTAGGACGGACTGTGCAGCACCAGTGTGTGAAAACGTGTAAATTTGCTCACTTTTCTAGCTTTTTTCTTTTTACAAAATGTTGATTATTTTTACCAATATAGAACTGAAAGGGTAGGACAGCAGTCATTGTCCCCAAAAATTTAAAGTAAAATAAAAAGAAACATTGACAAAGCACTTAAGGATTAATAAGAAGCTTGACTGCTTGGAAAGAAAATTCAGTGTCTGATTTGAAGTCCGTAGCAGATTCCACAGAAAATGTGATTTTCCTTCTCTCATTATTTTTATTCATCTTTTTACTCCTTGGAATCCAAATAAATAAACAAGAAACTTTAAAGGGATTTTTTGCTTCAACACACAGTGTAGAGATTTCATACTAAAATGAAAATAAAGCTTTTCTTTCTAAGTGAGTCTAAATTTTGTCACTACAGTCAGTTAAACACAGAAGATGCTTATTAACAGTCGGTTCTTCCATTAGAGAATAAGATTAAATGTAGACTCCGAGTTTCGAGCATCACACTCCAACGAAAGCAAATGAAAGCTGAAATTGAAATGTAAAAATCTCAAGCAGAGCTGTGTGGCTGCTGAAGGTGTGTTGTTTTTAATGAAGTGACTCACACGTGCTAGCATCTCCAGCAGGCTCGAAAACAAATGACATGATAACCGCATGACGGGGCCGGGCTCTGGAGCTCTTTGAGCTTTTGTGACAAAACAAGCGGGATACTTGATTTTAAACATCAATGACTTTAATTAGTGTCATTCCACAATCTCCAGTAATAGTTGTGAATGTGCAGACTTAGTCTCTGACAGCCTCTGAGATCTATGACAAAGCGGGGGGCTCTTAACAAGATAAGCCCTGAAATCAGCGAGCCCGAAGGAACAGCACCTGAACAAGAGTGCTGATGAAAATGACGGCGGTGTCGACCTGCTAGGAAACAACATGGCTGTTGTTCACACATCTTATCGTGAGACGAGCCAACAACACCAGGAGCACCGCGGTTCCTGTCAATCCAACAGCGGAGAAACAGAGATCATCCTTCTGTATGGAAATGATCCGATTGAACCAAAGTATCTCTGGGAAAACAAACAACAACAACAAAAGGAGAGCATCTAAACACAGAAAGAGCTTGAATGGTTTAATCGATTATTACTCTAAATGTTAAAATGAAGAACTGCTGAATTTAACTTTAGCATTATGTCAAAACATGTATCCCTTTCAAAATATACATTTTACTTTTAATGTTATATTTTATGTTATTAATGTGAAGGTTCTGTATAAAACCTAATATCACCTTAATATCATACTTTGAAAAGCTTTGAAAGCAAGACCAAAAATATGAGAAGAACGTTGAATTATTAAAAAAGCCAAACATGAGGTAGTTTTACTCTTCGCCTTATTCCTGCGACAGAGATGTGAAGCACAGGTGCTTTCAGAGAGTGAGAATGTGAAGGTTGGTTTATGCCTGATGTGTTCACAGACAACATCTGCAGCGTTAAACGCCATGCAGCTTTTCCACGTGTTCCCGATACTCCGGTCGGCTCCAGGGGGGCATGAAAAGCATCAACCGTATGCTTCAAACGCCACACTTCATTAGAAAGTTTCCATCTTTTTCAAAGCCTTTTTGTGTCAGCTAAGAGTGACAGATTTTCACAATCAGTTGACTGTGGTGATGTTTATGAGCTGAATCACAAGATGTCACTAGAAGTTTAAAAGTTTGAACCATGGCTGATAGAAGCTGTCGCTCGTCCACCATGTTTTTCCACATTGTCCTGGGTGAGCAGTGTGGAAATTCTTGCTACATAGAGGCACATGGAAACTACAACGATATCCTATGGCTGCGCAGGCATTTAAAGCATTAATCAAGCTTAAGCCTCCCTTAGGTAATCCATGTAACTGTAAATACTGCAGTGATGATGCACCAAATTAAAGAAAAACACAGTAGGAAGTGTACATTTTGTCTTACAGAACCAAAGACACCAGAGCACCTCTTCCCCCTCCAATACCATCCTCTCTATTGTCAGACAGTCAATATAAATCTCCAGAAAATAATCAACTCTACAACAATAAATCTACAGACTACATATATATATATATATAATAACCTTTGTTAGATATAAAAAATGATGCAGTAAAAACTGAGTGAAACTTGATTTTTTTCCTACTCACCAGAATCAACAATTAGGGATAATTGGACGTATTCAAAGTTTTTCAAAATAAATTTTTATCATTGTTTGTTTCTTCTAACTTGGTGTCTTCAAACTTTCTAAAAGTGAATGACATCCCTCTCTCACTCTGTGAATCCACCAGCGGTGGATAATCCAGGTCCTGACAGTAAAAACCACTTCTCAGAGTTTTTATCATTGTCGGTTGTCATAGTGACCACAGACAATATGAGCAGGAAACTGGAACAGATTTCTCTTCTTCTCAAACCCGTAATCCAAGGGTAACAGAACGGGTATCTGGTATCTTTTATCATTTATGGTGACATCGTCACCTACTGGTTCAGATATGAACAGATATCTTGGTGTGGATCATCTGAGCCCATCTGGATAATTTAACAAATGCTTAGACAAGCATCTACTGCAGAATATCAACAGCATACTAACATAAAATGAGTGGTGGAGAAATGTTTTATCCAAGAAATCTACAAAAAGTTCTTTTGAAATGATCTGAAAAGAAAACTGACTTATTCAATAAGCTATGTGGCGCTTTAGATCTTTTAAAACCTGACAAAACTCAGGAAATCTTGACATTTTGAATGATTGGATTTCTTCTGTTTGTTGAAAATAGTTTTATAGTAAGGAAAAATTTGTCCACAATAAAAAAGAAAACTTTTAAATATTCTGAACGAGGACTAGATAAATCTTTGGAGAGAACTAAAACTGCAGAAGAGTTAAGAAATATCCAAGCCCACAGAAAATGTTAGATAGTTATTCAACTTTTTATGGTATTTGTTGACAATAAGAAAAATACAGACAAGAGCCATCCATAAGAGAGATGCTTCACGCCAAACATTAGAACGACCTTGGCTGAAAACCTACTTCGTGGAGGACAAACAGAATAAATGGAGCGGCATTTATGGGCAGTTTCTGTTAGGTTTGCTCTGGGAACTGAAGGTTTTGTTCCTACATGCCTGAAAGACGGACTGGTTTCAATTTCCTCCATCCGGACGGACTCACAACTCTGAACGAAGGTGGCTTTTACAATTGAGGCACATTGAGTTTCAAACCACATGCTTCCTTCAAACAGTGATCCAATAAAACCCTCCTTTCTAACACAGAAGATAACATGATGTACAGCATTAGAACAATTACCAGACAAAAGGCCTGAAATGATTTAAACACAACAGAAGTTAAGTCAGTCTGGTTAGTAGAAGCACAGTTGGTGGAAGAGATGAAGAAAACGTTCAAGAGCAGTTGTGACACTCATTGAATTACAAGTTGACAGCTCTGTGTTAGTGAAGAGATGAAAGCAAAATGAGATTTTCAAAAGTGAATATGGGAAATGATGGTATTGCTTTCTCCACATTGTCAAAGCTGACAGTGCTATTACCATCACTGCAACGTCAGGTTGGGGAATATGCTATTCAGCTAGAACGAAACAGACCAGTGGATTTTGAATATTGATTGTGTTTCAGAGGAGAAAAGATATGAGAGGAAAGAAATAAAAGTGGAATTACTAGAGGAGGCGCGGCCAATACACAGATTTCAGGTTTATTTAATGAACCTATATTGGTCGACACCAATACAAAAAAAGCACTAATGTCTGCACTAAAATACTGGCCGGACAGTTTTTTGGTTCATCTTTACTCTGATTTATTTAAAGTGGGGAAATGTGTCAGGAGTGAATAAACCCTAAAGCTTAATGCTTGAGGTTTCGCGGTTGATTTACGCCAGCTTTGCCTTCCTGCCCCTCCGTTCTGATTCGACTTTCCGCATCTTGAACCTGGAAAAATGTGCAACTATGAGGGCAGCTCTGTGCAGAATAACATAGTAGATGGGCGTCAGATTTACCAATATAAACATTGAGGAAGATCTAGTGACTGAGCCCATAAATATTAACACAATCTACCTGGAAAGAAATGACCGTACTCTGTCAGGCCTTGAGACAATAAGCTATGTGAAATCTTAGTTCCTGTAGTTTTATCCATCTGATGTAAACTGCTCTTCTTTATATACTGTGTTAATTTCTTTTAAGCCTCTTATAAAACAAACATCTCATCTCTTTTTAATAAGAAACTGTTAAAAACTAGTTACAAATATTTTATTAATGAACACATACCTATTTAAATTAAAAAAAAAGGTTAACCATTACTAAAACACTCTTTTCCTTCATTTGAACAAGAACGCTGTAAGAAATGTAATCAGACCTTCGCCTCCTACGACTGGCAGATTATTTCTCAGCATCTAAGAAGCAGCTACCAATCACAGTCAAAGAACCACCTAACGTTGTAATAAATGACCCCAGGCTCACTGACATCATATACTCCATTCTTGATAAAGTTACCAATTATTTTTTTTATTTTTAAAAAGGACAAAGTGTCAGACTATTCTCTTTAAAATGCATTTAAAAATTTATAATTCCCCCTTTTTTTATATTTTGCCCCAAGAGATATGTATTTAGTCTTTTTTTAATTGCTAAAGTTTGGGAAAAAATTGTAATTATAAATATGATTTCATACAGAAACATGATCATTGTGTTTTTAATCTCTAAACATGAAAAAAAGAGAAAAGGCTCAGGTAGCTTAATAGAATAATCTTTAGCGGATGCAGGGAAGCCAAAGGCAGCAAATGAGCTTAATGTGCCTTAAAATGGATTAATCTTCTATACCTAAATGAAAACCAAGAGTACTTCATCATTAATGCATGCAAAGAATAGCGAGTAAAAGGAAAACTTATTAAAACTTAGGCTGCAACTTCTATGGGGGAGTCGATACTTTTAAAGTGCAAGAAAGGGAGAAAAAAAGTCACTCAAGACAAAAAGACAAATGACAAAGTAGTTTTATTATATGGGGACTATGTGGTAATAAATTATCTCTTCGTTAAACATTAGTGTTGGATCTGTGCTCTAATTAGTTGGCTTACTTGTCTCTTTACGCTGGAAGTTGTGTCACTTTCAGGTGGAGCCGTCAACGAGTCTGAGAGATGGTTTCAGAAGGAATTTGTTGGCGCATTCAGTTTGACATTTTTCTCACTCAAGAAGAGGCGTACGCCGCCATCTTCGACATTTAAGACGCCCAAACATTTCACATGCTGTAATGCCTGCCATCCTGACAAACATCAGCTCACTCAGCCAATAAAAGGAGCAGGAGAACATCCAGGCTCTCCTCTCGGCTGTCTGACAAATCAGCATATTGAGCCTTTCCTGCTTTGACTTCAGTACTCTGAGAAAACAAGGAGGCTGGGAGGGATTATCCCGGTTCAGTCAAGCAGGTCAGTCCATCTCCCTGAAACTGGTTCTGGGTGGTTCTGTACATTTATGACTGAGGAACTAAACTTTTACAACATAACTACACATTGTTTTCTGTGTTTTGAAGGATATTCCTGACCATGTAGAACAGAAGGAGGATCAGGATCACGTCTACAGACTCAGAACCTGTTCTCATGTCTGGGACAAGGAGTTTTTTGAAGTGGTTTCTGGTTTCTTCTGGAGACCAGAGCTTCCCGGTTCAAGTCCTTTGGAGAAACTACCCTACAGCGTTTGGATGCATCACTTCTTCAACACAACTAAATGAAATGGCAGATGAGCAGAGTTCTGGTAATAATCCATCCATTTATAAAAGCGACATTATAGTTAAACTGTAAGTAAATTCAGTTCCTGTAAAAGAAGCCTTTTAGAGTCACTTTATTCACAATTTCATATTCACTTGGCACAAAGGACAATTCTTTGTTCTTGAATGTGTTATAGTTCATTATAAAGGTTAAGGCAGAATAATTAAAACTTATATGTATAATAATAATAATAATAATAATAATAATAATAATAATAAGTATAATAAGTATAATAATAAGCTGTATGATTCCTATTTTTTTTTTTTTGAATTTTCCTCAAGGATAATATAATGTTGCATTTGTGGTAAAGCAGAGAGACATTCTTTCTTGATTAAAGATGAAACCCTTTAAATTTTAAAATATCTTGGATATTAATGTAGAAAATAAATCCAATTCCAGTTGATTTACTGAGCAAGAAAGTATTCCTTTAAGGATGAACTCTATAAATAGTCGTTTTAATGGACTTTTTACTTGTCTCTTTGATGTCGTCCTCAGGGGTTACAGCATCTGAGCTCTGCTATTGTCTTTGCTGGGATGTGACCTCATCAAGGGAGAAATGACATCAGCAGCTCAACCCTGGGAGGCAGTGGTTTTATGTAAACCTAGTCCAACCTGGTATCAATCTGGAACTCCTCCTTTTCAAAGTGTTCGCCAAAGGAAGGGACACAAAGTACAATTCTTCGAGCTGATTGGGTACATGCCTCTCATCTTGAGTTTTAGCCAATCACAGAAGCAGTAGCCGCTGAGACAGATCACAGTCTTGATTTGTTTTACGGAGTTAACTGATAAATCAAACTCTTACAAAATCCGGTGGGGTGGAACAAGCAAAACATCATCTCATCCACGAAGCTACAAATCTTGTCCTTTTGCTTGTTTTTCAAAAAGTAATAGAGGGCATTCCAGCTTAAAGGTGCAGCCATGTTTGTTCTGCTTCAGCCTTCTGCCTCTGCACTGTAAGAAATGTCTGTGAATTCACAGTATAACGTACTTTACTTGTTTGAAGGAATTTCCTGTGTTTGGTTTTTACCGACCTGTCATCCTGTCATCAGAGCCATTTAAGTGAGACAGTTCTGACAACTCCACTGACGACAATGAGAAATGTTTTACAGTAATTTACATTAGAGAAATATTTAGAGAAAAATGTCCGTGAAAAATGGATAAGATTTTCTTTTTTACAGTGTAGTTCACATCATATGCCTCACTGAATTTCATTGGTTCGTAACCATGGCGCCTGGCAAGATGTATTTTTAGCAGTTTGTGCATACACAAATCTCGTGACAAATCATCTGCTTGCCAGATGAATTGTCTTTTAATAGGATCCAATAAAGAATTCAATGGTTTTCTAATAAAAAATACAAAAAAGTGTTTTTTTTTTTGTCGTAAACGTTAATAAAAATATACTTTAATTGCATTAAATTTGGATGGAAATAAATCTATACCATCTATCCAGTCTTGTTTCAGTCACATGACTTAAAAGCTATTAAAAAAAAATAATTAAAAAAGGAAATTATAAATATAGAAATGCATTTAAATCGGACAAAAAAACTGTTGGAAACTCTTCAGTAAGAAATAGCTGCTATTGGCTGCCCTAAAAGTCACTGTAAATTGCTGGATGAGGTCTTCATCCTTATTTGCACACTTGAACTTGTGCTTTGATCCAACCCTAGGAGAGAGGCAATATTGGCAAGACAATGATTAAAAACACTAAATACATTTAAAATGGAAAAGGAACTCAATAAAAGTATTCAATAATATTTTACCTGAAAAAAACTACATGAATAAATTTTATGTTAGAGGGATGAAGTGGATAAGACCGTGAATAGATTAAATCCAAGGAGGAATCTATTTAAGTTTAGCAGTTAATAAAGAAACAAATACATTTAATATATATATATATATATATATATACATGTTTTTTAATAATATATTACAATATAAATCAATATTGAATTATTTTCTGGCACTAAATCAAGCAAATAAAAAACTACTTGTAAAAATGGCAACAAAATCTTAAAAACATTCATCAAGTTTTAAAACGAACACTGAATTGTGGATCCCAGCTTTTCTCGAAACAAACCTTTTCATGCAACAACTTGAACTTGTTGACGAAATTAAACCTGGAAAAATTTACGCAGTTAGTTCAAAGCTTCAGCTCCTAAAGCTAGAACAGCAGAATTATGGCTGAAAACTTAGTGTCATGATAGACTTATGTCCAGCAGGATCTAGAAAAATGCTTTTATCTTTAGTAGAGTTGATCACTGCGACAGTGTGTTCCCTGTAGCTCAGAGAATATACCTTAAAATCCTTCTGTTAGTCTTTAAATCACTGAATGGATCAGAACAGGTTTGTTGTCAGTGGATCAACAGCCAGACCACTCAGGTCTAGTTCCACCAGAACCAAAAATTCAGAGGCAGCATTTCGTTCCTCTGCTCCACTGATCTGGAGCAAACTCCCAGCAGACTGTAAACCTGCTGAAAGTTAAAGTTAGAACCCATTTGTTTAGAGCTTCCTTTGACTGTTGGAGTTAACCTGTTAACTGAGTTATTATTAGTTAATTTTTTTGTACCAACTGTTTGATTTACTCCTTTCTTTTATCATTTTTTCATCTTTACTTGCTTTTATTCTGCTCTCACTTTAGCTCTATTGTATTGTTTAATTCACGTAAAGCTCTTCGAATTGTTTTTACAATAAACTTGCCTTTCACCAGAAATCCCTAACAATCCCAGTCAAACTGGAGACGCTCATTTGATGCTGTACGACATGCAGCTGTGGATTTTGAAGGTGATGTTTGGCAGTTAAGATCCAAATCTGGTTTTGGCACCTTCAAATATGCATGTTTAGGCTGCCAGCTTCTTATTTATCCCAAGTTGTATTAATATATTCGACTGTTAGTGTTCTGGAAATTATCCATCGAGCTGTAATAATTAAACTCTCAGTCTCCCTGATAAAGATCTGCCACGGCTGCTGAATCATCAAGCAAAACCAGCGATCGGCTAAATGTCAAAACAGACATTTGTGTCTATGGACTCCAGGTCCATAACGGCTTATCCCACAAGTATTCGGGTCAAGGTGGCTGTGAGCTGCAAAGGTATGCGCTTCCTTACTGCCGTGAGGAGGTAAACAGTCAAATTGCCAACATTAGCACAAGAATATCTGCAACAAATTGCTCCTGGCAAGGAGCTCAGCCCATTATCTGATCAGATTTGACCACACATTTTTCACTCCATGCAGCTGACAAAAACAGCACAAGTGGGTAATGTGCCAGGCTTGCTGACCTCAGGCTGTCAGACCGAGGAGAGAGGTTTCCAGCACTCGGTGGCTCCTCTATCTTTCCATTTTGGAGTTCTTAAGTCAGGTTCACAGTGGAGACTTCATGAATAAGCCCTAATGTGACAGAGAAATTGGGGATTGCTTTCTGCGTCTGGCTCCGCCAGCAGTGTGATGATATCGACGACTAGATGGCGCGAACGAAGAGACTCCAAAGAGCGGATTAGAGAGGGGAGATAAGGCTATCCACTGTAATTAAGCCCTATCTCTGTACAGCCACTGAAGAAAATAAATCACCCTTCAGAGCTTGCCAGTGTTGAAATGCATGAACAATTATTCAGTAATTAATCGTTATACATACAGGCTCCAAACACTAATAGGACATATTTTAACTACAGCATTGTACTACTGCTAAATTAAATTAAATCTGAATGCATTTAAGATCAATGTAATAGATCGCCTATTTAACCCTTTTTTAATCAGTCCAATGTAATTGCATTAGCTCCGTTATCAAGCATTTTATGATTCCCCCCCCCGTATTAATTTCCATTTGCAGACATGTATAATTGAAAATCGAGATGCACAGGGTGTGGCAGCAGGCAAACATGTGGGACGGTGATGGCAGAGCCTTCAGATTCTGCCGTTTCAACGATCTCCACATTATTTATAACAACTTGGATGTTATAATTGATTCCTTTCATAAACAAGCTTAGTAAGAGCTGGGATCATGAGTTTACATATGGCCAATATGTGCATAAATAATAGTGATGGAGTCGAGGACAGTTCTTCTGAGAGTAAGACCACGGCCAACTCTTTAAACTTAAACGTATACTTTGGTACTTTTTTGTCTTAAAACACAAAAAATATAAATTCACAGCTGTAAATAAATAGAAAAATATATTTTTCATCTAAAATAAATTCTTGGTATTAAATCATCATCAATAAATAATAGGTTATTCTATTTGATGAGTTCATCAGTTTACATTACATTTTGATGGAACATTAAAATTTATTCAATTCATTTTCGTTTACATGTCATGTCAAGGCACTTTACATACACATTTCAGGAAGGAAAGAGTTGAGCAGACAAGCTCTGAGCTGGTTTTAATGCCAAACCTCGTGTAAAAAAAATATATTTTTTTCAGTTTCTAAAATTCTTAAGTTATTCAATATACTCTGTGTTCTAAGCTAGCTGCTTGTCGACTGGACTTACAAAATCGCTTTTTAAAAGTTTTCTAAGGTAAGCAGGAGAAGACATATCTGGTCCTAAATCTCTCTTGGTCATCCAAGCTCATCGAGATTTGCAGCTTCCATGTCTTCTGCCGGGGTCCGAGCGCCAAAGAATCAATAAATGTCTCTAACTGCCACTTTCTTGTGTGCGAGTCTCTTTGGGTTGGATTGATAGATATTGTTCAGATTTGTCAGCAAAGGCTTCATGACAACTTGCTCTCTTTGTTGATCTAATCTTTTTAAAATAACGATGTTTTCCATGTTCATTTTGACTGGACTGGTTTCCTGGCCTCCGCAGGAACATTTTCTGACTCCACCACTGAACAAGCATATATGAAAAATGTGCATAAGGGGACAATTGAGAGATGCCAATTAACCTAACAGTCATGCTCTTGGACTGTGGGAGGAAGCCGGAGTACCTGGAGAGAACCCTTGCATGCACTGGGAGAACATGCAAACCCTGTGCAGAAAGACCCAAGCCCAGGACCTACTTGTTGCAAGGCAACATTGCAACCATTGCGCCACTCTCAGATTAAACCTTTTAAATATATTTTAGCAACTCCAAAACATTTTCAGTTAACCTCCTGGGTTGCAGAGAAACCAGAGACACTTTCTATGGTTGTTGACTCCATTTTGGCATATCTGACCCTCCTCCCCGACATATTTAGTCGAGTCCATTTAAATTGGTTCGTTTCCTTGAAAAGACCTGATATTTATGCTGTCATTCATGTTCCAAAACCCAAAAGTTTATCTCCCTTATAAGCTAACAGCATCTTTGCAGGGAGACTTCTGGATGAAAAATTTCAAAATAAAAGAAGTCCCTGAAGTTCAATCTAAATTGCTTATGCCACCTTATGTCAAGTATGTTGTAATTTATACCCAAATAATTTAGAATTAAGAAAAACCTTTTGAAATGTGGACTTCATAAATGGTTCTGCAATATGGTTCCTTTTTATTTTTATTATATATTTTCGACATGGGTAAATACATTACATTAGCTTTCAAAATAATATGAAGCAGCATTAAGCTCTTTTGGAGAAAGGAAAATAAATAAAATATGACATTTAAAAAAATTTGAAGGACTACAAAAGAATTATTATATGCTTATTTATTAATTTTGTTTCTAATGACAAAAAGACTCACTTTGGAACCTTAACCTAAAATGATGCAGATTTAAAAGTGATCTGTCACGAATTTAATAATAACATGTTTAATTAAAATTAACCAATACTTAACTTAGATTTGATGTCAAATACTTGGAAGATAAGTAAACCAGTAGTGACCTTCAGCTATATTAAAGTCTAATTTTTATTTTCCAATATGTTCAAGGATTTCTAAAAGCAGCTAAATTATAAACTAAATTGAATGTGAAACTATTCTCCAGGAATAAAAACATTTTTTTTTAATAAAAGTAAAAATTATTTAAAACTTTTGATGTTCAAAGAAACTTTCTCCTGCTCCTTCACCATGGACCCTTACTGGTCACAATCTAATTATAAGGCAATTTTAAGAAGGTGCCAAACTAATTAGATTCGGTTTTACTTACTGGGTACCTGGAAGAACAACCAAGAAAGATCTTTTTGGATTTTTTTTTACCTTTTAATTTCACACTTCTTCCAGTTTTTCCTCCATCTGTCCAGGTTTTGTTCCAACAGTTGTTTGATCATTTTAGTATACTTTGTGAATCCAGATCTTTATCTATTAATGAGGCTTTCATAGAACAGTATGTCCTGATATAAATTAAGAACATGTATGCATGTGTAGCTATAGGAACATCAGCTATTTTCAGCTTTGTCACACGGCTACAGCAGAAACACTCCGAGCTGTTTAAAACAAAGACACAATATTGTAGCTTTATTTTTTTCCCTTTTGCACATAAACTAATCTGAGCACAACTACTGACCCAAAATATTTCAGGATCTTTCACAGCAGCTTTTCAGCCTCTTTCTATCCTATCCATTTAGCTGCAGCTTAGTGTTGAAATTTGAAATATTCCTACCTTATTTTAGACAATATGAATACATAAATTATTATAATAAAACATGTTCATATCGACAGAACTTTTATTCAAAGATAAAAGAATCTCTCAGGAGTTTGTATTTGGAGAAAAACTGAACAAATTTCCAGGTTCAACTTCTAATCTGTAGATTTACATTCATTTAAAAAAAGTTGATTTGATTTACAGATTATTACTAATGAAAAATGCTGTTTATTGACAGCAGAAATTGTACTTGCTTTATATGAGAGAAATAAAGGAATTGCATAATTATTACCTCTCATGCATCAAAGCATACATGTTCTTGTTTGAAAGATGTTTACCAAAGTAAAGGAAAAAAAAGGATGTATTTATAGAGAACAAAATGGTGGGCGTTCTGTTGTTCAAAACGTTTAATTAAAGCTGCTTAAGATATTGAATCATCTTATTTCAATATTGATGAATGCATGATCACAATCACAAAGATTGTTGGATGCTTTATTTAGGTGTCCCATATAGGGACATTTATATGGACTCCAGCTGTGGCAGAACCTGATCTAAAAAGAGTAGTGAGCTTGGTGCAGACGTAGTAAAGAGAGAAAAGCCAGAACATTTTGGGTTCATTGCAAAATATATTAATGCAGTTTTTATGTATGGACATGATGACAGCATACCATAAAGGATTTATATTTAAATACATTCCTGCAATTGCAAGAGGGGTTTGGTTTACCAAGAAGCTATTATTATTAATATTATTTTTTAAGACCTCTTCAAACACCATATTATGCATTCCTACTTCCCACAGTTTCAGAAAACTAAACTGGATTTTTTGTACAAATGTTTGAGTGACTGATCAGGTCAGAGGATTTAACTCATGTATCAATTATTATGAGAATGGAGGACGACTCCTGCTGCAACTGGGAAAAAAAGAGTTTGGTGTTCCTCTACATCATGCATGGAAGCTGCTTTGCATAAAAGGAACGCTACCTCCATAAATTTATGTCATTATTAAATTCAGTACCAAACTGTATGTAGCTAAGATTACTCCAGAGAGGAAATAAAAGCAATATATCTACAAAAAAAAACAGTGTGGTGCCAACCACCGATGCCCCCAGGTCTTTGGTATTATTGAATGTGAGTGTTATGTTTGAATGTGGGTCCGATTTGTTTTTTTTTTTTGGTGGTGTGTGTGGGGGCACTAGGGTGGGAAGTTGTGATTAAGATTTTTTTTAATTTTTTTTTTTCAGGTTGGGGTCTGAACTGGTCCCTCTCCCAGGCACATTGCAAGTCTCCACCAAGTGCAGAGCGCATTTCCCCCGTCCTGCTCTCCCTCCTCTGGCTGGTGCCTGGGCTTGCTGGCGCACTGGTGGAGCTCGGGGTTTGGGGGTGGATGCCTGGGTGGCTACTGGCCTGTCCCTTGCGGCTTCCCTGCCCCCCGGGGCTGGGGTTCCCTAGGGCCCATGGCCAGATTCACTTCGGGGCAGCTGGCTGCTGGCAGAGCCCGCGGCTCCCCGGGGCTCTGGCGTTGCGGTGGCTGGGGGACTTCCTCGGGGCTGTCTCTCGTCCTCCCTTGGTGGGGTCGGATTTCCTGGGTCGGCCCCTCCTTGGCGCCTTCGCTCTGGGGGTCCCTTTGGGCGTCTTGGACTCTGGGTCTCCCGGCGCTGGACTCGGCACTCTCGCGGGACACGTCTTCGGCTCTCCACAACCGCTATTAAGTATTTTTTTTTGGATAAACCTTACATGCACAAGTGCACTTTCACAAACAACTACAGGTACTTGGTTCCAGGCCCTTAGAGATTGACTTTCATACAGAAAGCCCATATTGTTATCTTTACTCAAAATAGAATACATGTCAGATTAAATAATGCTACTTACACTTCGGCAATAGTATCTAGGTGTTACTAGGTGTCTCATACCACAAAAGTTGGTTGTGCTGTTCTTTTTGCATCTCTTTGCAGGTGGTGAAGCAGACTGAAGATGTTTTATCATTGTCTCCCT
>JAUZNJ010072847.1:0-25395 GCA_034780135.1 Jordanella pulchra | reverse complement strand
GTACGTTTTAAGATCATTCGAGGCGAGAATATTATACATCTAAGCTTTACTATGTGGCCCATTTACTGATTTAGTGCGTAGGTTTTAAAAAGTTCTGATGTTGAGAGAACCAGTGGAGCTCCGAGGCTACCCGCAGCTATAGCTAACGTTAGCATGTCAGCATAGCTGTGTGTGAAGTACCAGTGGCTCTGATGATGGTTTTTTGTTGTTGTTGTTGTTGTTTTGGTTTTTTTTTTTGTTTTTTTGGCAAAATTTCAATTCCTCAAATTAAAATTATTAGTAATTATTTAGAGACTATTAACAGTTGGAATTTAAATAGCAGTACGCTTCGGTTCCAATTGACACAAATCTGTCTTGAGTTCTCGCATTCTCCCTGAGTCCAGACTTGGCGTTCTTGTGAAGAACGTACTTGGCGAGAACAAGAGTCCATACTTGCGTTCTTGAGTATTGAGAAACGGCCAGTGAGCCAGCACTGAAGTAGACTCGCTTTTTAAGGGCTGAATGGTCCACTCACCCTACAGACTACGTGGTTTGGCCCTTAATGTGGTGGACCCTCTGCGGAAACGCGCAAATGGAGGGTTAGTGTTTAGGGGCCAGTTTGTGATTCAGCTGAATTGTAATGAGATTTGTGCACTTTCAAACTCCTGAAAATGCATCTTGCCAGAAGCCAAAAGATGCGTTGGCCTCAATACAGAAATGTTTTGAACCAATGAAATGCAGTAATGTGTTTGACGTCAACCAGAGGCAGTAGACTAAAGCAAGACAAACATGGCTCCGCAGGTTTTAGCTGAAATGCTGGGTATCTCTTTTTTGAAATTGAGCAAAAGGATGCAATTTCTGCCTTTGTGGTTAAGAAAAAAGATGTTTGCGCCTTCCTCCTGACCAGATTTAGTAAGAGTTTGATTTATCAGTTTACTCCACTAGTTGTGAAACAAATCAAAAATGTGATGCATCACAGCTGCTACTGCTGCTGCCATTGGATAAAAGCTTCACCATGGGAGGCAGGTTCCACTTAATTTACCCAATCGGCTCTAAGAATTGTACTGAATGTTGTCCCTTTTTGTTAACAGTTTGTGCATGAGGCTTTCCAGAATGATACCGTGTAGACTTCAAATTAAACTACACGTATCGGCCTGGTTTATGCCAGATTAGTTACAATGATCCACATCAATACATAGATTAAAATATAACGATCTGATTGCATTGATGCAGACATCAATCCAGTTCGTCATCTTCAATAAATGCTATTTGTTTTGATATTAAAAGACACTGTAGTTTAAAGCTGAGCTGTCAAATGCTTGGAAGAGTTTAGAAATAAAATTAAAAAAAATGGATCCATTTATTTATTTATTTATTTATCTATTTATCATTATTTATTTATCAGGGAGTTTAGGGATTTAAAGAGTGTTGTAGCAGTACAGACTTAGTAACATATCATCCGAACAAAGTGATATAATTTATTGAACTGGTGAGTCCACCCCCCCACCCAAAAACAATAAAAGAAAATTAAAAAAAATAGAATATTAAATTAGGAACAGAAACTGCAGACGTTTTATTCAGTTGTTTTATTCTTTTTATTTCATTATCGGTGTAATTCTGACTTCATTTATGGTCCAGCTGATTGACCCCATCTAAAAATGAAAGCAACAGATTTAGGATGTCACTTAAACTGTTGCCTGGACCAGATCAACAGCATGAATGCACCCTTTGTAAACAACCAGCTCCGACCAGAAAAAGGGCTGATGTCATCATCTATGCAAGGGAGTTTCTCTGCTTTGGATACTGTTGAACAGAAGAAACAGGATCTGTGGGGGGAAAAAAAAGGAAGAATTTGAATCACCCGAAATATCTAAAGCTACAAAACGAGAAAGGGGTTGCTGCAAATATCTGGTCCCATGTTAAAAATCATACAAATATAAGAAGGAAGGGGAACGCACCCTGGAAGTGAATATCTTAGAGGGAAAGTTGATGGCTCATGTCCGAAGCTCTGATAGGCTGGATGTGAGCAGAGGAGAGAGAATAGGTGTTAATTGAGAAGGTAAGAAATATAGAAATGCAGAGGATTCATTTTGTGGGGGGTTATTATTTAGGGAAAGAAAACTTGAAATATTGGTTGTCACTTCTGACAAAGAAAGCTACCTTTTTTTTTTTTTTGACAAAGATGGCTCCTATTCATATCTAAGGCGAGTTTCCATCAGCCTCAGTGTAGGAATGTGTTCAGTAGAATAAAACTTGTCCAATGAAAACAGGTGACAATGGGTAACCTGATCTTATTGGTATCCATATCACTTTACTAATGCCTCAATTGTTTTCATTTACCTGAAGGAAATGCTTGGTTGAACTCTATCTCTACCAGATAAACATAACCCAATCGATTTGTTTCTCCTCAACTATATCCTGAATTTCAAATCCTTTTATAAGAAACTTGAATGAGGTATATAGTGTGTTCTTGTTTATAATAGTTGTAGCTCTTAATTTTGTGTTTGCTTCCAGCTTTAGTCAACTAGCAAAGATATCTTTTTTTTCTTTTTAATACAAATTCTGTGGATATTTGACCCATAAACGCCAAATGCAACATTTCTGTCTTTTGGCTTATGATTTTGTTTTTTATATATTTCTACAAAAAATGGGATGCAGGTGAGATGCAACCAGAATTCTGAGTCCGCTGCTCTCTAGTATTCAAGTTTTTAGTCACCTTTTTTTTTCTCTTCCAAATAAATCAAACCTTTAATGACTCTTGTTAGATAGTAAAGAATTGAAATGTTTTCAGTCATTCTTACTGACTCCGATCTCCACTTGGACCATCTGCTGTAACGAGAACATGATCTCTTTTGCCAGACATTTCTCCACCTTACGTCATTTGGACTGGATATCAGAAGCCTTAGCAGCTTGTTAACCATCTCTGGGCTGAGAACTCATTAGTTTTCCTCCAACACTTGGCTGTACAAAGTTAAGCCCCAGACATGATGTTACAATTTTTGCATAATTAAGTTAAAATGAAGAACTGATATTTTCGATGCCCTGTGATCACAAGATGGAGGAAAACAACTTCTGTAAAATCAGGCTGGTATAAAAATATAATTTGATAAATATTTGTACCCATTGAGTTGATTTTTTTAAGGGTAATAATGTAAGGATTTTAGGGTTAATTTACCATAAAGAAGCTTTAACTGTGTTTTGAGAAACATCAAAGGGTTTTTCTGTAAATCACATATTTAGTGACTGGATAAAGTGACCCTTCATGCATCACCCGAGGTTTACTGACCAGTTAACTGATCCTCCCCTGGAGCTGTAACTGTAGCTGGGAGCTGACAGGCTGTAGATTAACACATACATGCAGACACAAAAAAAAGGCTTGTGACCCCTTCTGGTGTGGACACTTTTATTCTCATGCATTTAAACTCGATTTCCTGACACGATTCACCGACCTCCTCCAGCCTGGCCTCCTGGCCACCGCTCACACGATCTCAGACGCTGCTCATCTGAGGAACTTAAGCAGAGGGTGGACTGTCCCTGAGCAACTCCACAGTGAAGCAATGGCATTTGGACGGTACCACCAGCGTGGAGTCAGATGCAGCGAGGGAAGAACAGTGTCTGGTCTCCTGCGCCCACACATGGAAAAGGATTGGCAGTTAGATTAATTAAGCGACTGAGAGATGGACATCTCACCAGGGTGAAGTCAACAGAAGGACCGGCTGTTGCAGCAACTTGTCATGTAGATCATGGAAAACGGGTCCGTCTGTCAAGTCAGTCCGATATGTTGGATCTGTGAAAACCTCCATCTATCAGCTTCTGGGAGAACCTGAACACACCTCTGGCATTTTGCCAGCCACTTCTTTAGCTGGCGCGTGTGTGTGTGTGTAACATATCCAGGAGGATAAAGGAAAACATCGGGCCACTTAAATCTGTATTGGTCACTTTCTTTATCAATGCAATGATGTGATTATTGTAATGCTGGGACACACTGCTTTATGGAAAATCTCATTCTGGTATCTTGTTAGTCAGGAGTGAGTGATAGATGTCTGGCCATTATTTTTACCATCCGAATATCGCTCCCTCCATTACACGGGATATTTGTCCTTCCTGCCATTGTTCCCTCATCATGCTGCCTCAGAAAGTGGCCATGTATTCAGCAGAGGATGAGCTGGTGAGCCTGTCCACAGTCTATGACCTCTTAGATGAGCAGCAGCTTTACTACATGGAGCTCATGCAGCAGCAAGAGAGGAACTACAGAGCTTTCCTGCAGATGTTGATGGACACTTCTTCCAGCCGTATGGACAGCCTGGTCCGTGAGATGCATGACCTGAGGAACAATATGCAGAGAACCAAAGCAGAGCTGGCAGAGGTTAAAAAACAGGGCGTGCAAAATAGCAAGCGAGCAGAGTGTCTTGCTGAGAGTTTGGTGGTGGTTCAGGGCACGCTGGATGGGCTCGATTTGAAAACCAAAGACCGTGAAAGAGGAACAAAAGGAAAAGTTATGGATCTAAACCAGTGCAGAGGAGGAGCGGTGTTGAAGTTTGATGGAAGAGGAGTAGGAGGCAGAGTAACGAAAAAACCAGAACCAAAGGCTGCTAAATTGGTGGCAGACCTGACCGATATCAACTTCGAAGCTTTTAAGGTTGTCAACAGAAATAGAAATCTACCAAAGGGTGTGGTTACAGGAAGCTCTCAACATGCTTTATTGGTGTCCATTTGTGGCTGATGTCAAAAGGCAGTTATTGTAAATCATCTTGTCTGTTTCCTTTTAGGCCGACCAGCTAACAGAAGAGCAGATTGCTGGTAAGACGACAAAGAGCCTGGTTTTTATTATTCAGTTTTAGGTTTTAGCATTTTATCTTCACTATAATATCGTTGTTGTTTTTTTTTCTCCCCAGAGTTCAAGGAGGCCTTCTCCTTGTTTGATAAAGATGGAGATGGTACCATCACCACCAAAGAACTTGGCACCGTCATGAGGTCATTGGGTCAGAACCCAACCGAAGCTGAACTGCAAGACATGATCAATGAGGTCGACGCTGATGGTACGCTGCCGTTTGAATAGGTCACATGATTGATTTATACTCCAGGCTCTATTTGCTGCTGAATGTGCAAACTACCCACTATAGTAATACAAAAATAATCAAGTAACATTTCAGGACTGTCACAGTCAAACACTAGAAAATATTGGCAACAAAGAAAAAAAATCAACAAATGTAATTTTAAACATTAAATTATTTAAAATTATATTAATCCTAGAAAACAGCAATTTAAAAGAACATTTATAGTAAACCATAAAGAGTACAAAGTCAAATAAAATGATTTCTTTATGCAGTAAACTGGAGATAACTTTTTTTTTTTTTTTTAGCCTGGCTTTAACTTGGAACTAATGATATTGCATCCAAATGTTTCCGCGCAGCGAAGTGAATTGATCCTCTTCATTCATTTAACAATTAGGATGCTCTTTTACAGATTTCCATAGAAATATTGTGTATTTAATTCCTCGGTTCTTTTATGAATGCTGTGAACTTCAGTCCTCATCATACATTAGATGATACATTAGAATCCTCTAAAGTCCAAATATCTTCATCTACCTGAAAACATTAAACTGTGAAACGTGAAATTTATCTTAAAATACCTGCTGCATCATGAGGAATGAAATCATCCCAGGAACCCTTAATGCATTAAAAGAGAAGCTGTAATGCATGTGGGTCTAATTTGTGTTTGCCAGGCAATGGGACCATTGACTTCCCAGAGTTCCTGACAATGATGGCACGGAAGATGAAGGACACCGACAGCGAAGAGGAGATCAGAGAGGCCTTCAGAGTCTTTGATAAGGTGGGTTCTGGCTCTGTGTGTGAGCATGTGCACTAATGTTACACATTTTAATTGACCATGTGCACCCCGCTCAGGATGGCAATGGATACATCAGTGCAGCAGAACTTCGTCATGTGATGACTAACCTGGGAGAGAAGCTGACGGATGAAGAAGTAGATGAGATGATCAGAGAAGCCGACATCGATGGAGATGGACAGGTCAACTATGAAGGTATTGTAAGAGATGCAACATGAGGCATCTTCACTAATTTTCCTTTTTTTTTAAAAAAAATAAAAGCAATGTTCTTTATTTATTTTTCTCCCTGTTTCTCTCTCTCTCTCTCCAACAGAGTTTGTTCAGATGATGACCGCCAAATGAACTGAACTTGCAAAGAATCAGTCAAATGTTTCACTTACCTCTTATTGCAAAAATCTACATTTAATCATACTGTTCTGTATAGACAATTTAAACTGAATGTTGGAATACTGAAAATCTGTCCATATAAACAAGTTCAAAAAAGGTAAAAGGAAAAAAAAAAATTAAATAATCTGCATGTACTGGCTTGTATTCCCCAACCCCCTCCTCGCTGAGCTGACCAATCAGATCTCAGCTCGTTAGACGAGCAGCCTGTGCAGCTGGCTAGTTTGGTCGCTGCTTCCTGGTTCCATCTGCCTGATAATGATTATTTGGGCAGGTCACCTGCCCTTTCTATAAAGTCCTGTTCTGTTTTCCTTTCCCTTCATGCATGCAGCGTTAACATGGGTTACTGTGGAGATCTCAGTGACAGAAAGGCTGTCGTTGGGCCTCAGAGGTGGAAGAGCTGGTTCAGAGGGATGGGAGCGAGCAAACCAACCAATGGGACGTTTGCTTGGCTAAATAAAGTCAGAGACAGATATTTTTAAGAAAAATTAAAATGGAATAAACAGTTAATTTTAGATTTTGTGTTTCTGGCATGTCTATAAATCACTTTATCCTTTGTGTGTTTACCTTTTTTTTTTTTTTCTTCTTTTTTTTTTGAGGGTGCAATGCCCCTTTGGCAGTCTTTGTCTTATCCAATATGGAGGAATGGGTGGGCTTTAGAGGCAATTATATACAAGCACAGTTTCTGAGTCAATGTTTGCACCAACACTTGTACCAGTGAGTATTAGTTTGGATGTTTACAGACACTGGGAAGATTAAAATATGAGTTATCTCTGCAGACTGGTGCAGGCAGTTGTCTTGAAGGCTGTGCATGTATGACTCCACTTGGTTGGGGGGGGGTGAGTTTCAGCTTGATGGAGGGGGGACAGGGTCGGCGCTTTGCAGCATTTCTACCTTGTTTTTGTGTGTGAGTTTGCCTGTGTGCGTGTGGGTGCAGCGCGGCCCGATCCAGTCCAGCTGTTCTGTTCGGTTCAGTTGATCTGCATTCCAAGATGTACAATGCTAGTCTTTACATTTTGTTTTTCCAATAAAATATCATGAACTAAAGGTTCTGGGTGTTTGTGTGTTTGTAGAGGAGCTGATGTGTGTGTTCTCCCCGTGGATCCGCGGGGGCGGTGCAGCTTTAAGATGACTAATCAAAGCTTCTGACTGCCTGTGATGTCCTGCTGAGAGCCCACCAAACATACTGTTGAAAGGGGCCTCGATTCTTAAATATAAGTTGTTCAAAATCACAAAAACTGATATTCCCCATGAAGGTTGGATAGTCTTACTTTTTTTTTTAACTGACATGTGATTCATTTGGGTGTGTTGTGAAAACTGGATCACCACAAATGGCTGCAGATGAGTTGTTGCTAGGCAACAGAAACACTGATGGAAATGGATGGAGGAGGAAGGGGCAGCAGAAAACCGTGGGAGATGGAGGAGAAAAGATTTAACAATTATAGAATGGGAGAGGCAGAGTAATAAACCTACAGAAATGACCTTATTTTAAGTGTGATTCATACCTTGATCAGTAGTATATATATATCTGGACTCTAAGAGATCAGATTTTTGTATGATTAGGAATTGAACAGGATAAGTGTAGGAGGTGTTTGATGCGTTTCTCACACTAGCTGCAGTTATGTAACTGTCTGAAGAGTAGTTTTTAGAGTACTGATCTGCTGGCAGTCCAGTTCCAAACGTTTCTAATGTACATTTTAGTTTTCTATAGATGCTTTAAACTGAGGAGGAGACTGGGTTTAATTCCTGAGAATGTTGCTGTGTAAGAATATAAATCTAAAATGAAACTCGGGCTGGGGTCATGTTGAGATCTCAACAGTCATCTCAGCTCTGATTTAATGCTTTGTCAGGCATTTTGTTGCAGCTGCTGTTTTGTTGACCCAGTTTGGGTCCAACTTGAGCTGTTGTACAGATGGTTTTAAAATACCTAAATGGTTCCTTTAATGTGAGATCCCCACTTCCTGTGCTTGAATAACAAGCTAGGATCTTCACTGGAATCCATGTCAGACTAACCTGTTTATGTTGATGCTCATATTTTTCATCCAGATGTCTTCTTTTGTCCAAGAGACTTTCTCCCCCACATCTTGTTTCGAGATGCAACATAAACCTATTACTGCCATAATTGTGTTTGGGTTTTTTTCTTCCTATGTTGTATTTATGGTTCAATAGAAGGTGTAGTCGTCTTGTTAATCAAAATGTTACGGCATGATTCTAGCTTCCTCCTCCCCATGAGTGATTGTTCTTCCCTTTTGAAGCCATTATGTTCACTTCTGGGATTCTTGTTGGCGTTTCAAACAAGTTTCAGTTGAAAAGGTGTAGAATAATACTTACTGCATAACTCAAACTAAAAGGTTTTCAGGTCCTTTTGCCAGAAACGAGTCCAGATCACTATCCCTCCTACACCATGCTTAACAGGTCCCATGAAATGTTAAGTCCTTTCCTAAATTTTAACATTAAATATGCAACTGTAGCATCTAAAATGGAGCTCTTTTTACCTCTGAGCACAGCGGCAGAGTTTGTCTTTCAAGTCAATTTGCCGATGTTGTGATGGACTTTAAATAGTAAAGAAACGGATTTATTATCACATTCAGATTAATGGGGACTTTCTAATCCAATTTCTCATCTGCATTACACAAGTTTATATTCCAGAGCAGGAGTCTGAAACCTGTTTCTCTTTTGGAACCTCTGACGGCTCTTAATAGTGGCTTAAAGTTATATAAAGATACCACTAATAAGGCAAGCTTTATTAGCTTAAAAAATAATGCTTGAAGGAATTTTCACAACATAATGGAAAAAATGTTTTTAGATCAACTTGTCAGATTGTAAAGTTTTGTTTTTTTTTTTACATCAAATATCCTTGTGAGGAAAATCTGCCATTCATCTTTATGAACCGTTTGATGGAAATCGATTTTTATTTATTTACCAAACGTATGTTTTTTTGTTTAATTTATAAAGGTCATAATCTTGTCAATAAAGCTTCACTATTTTCGTCTCTACAACTTTTTATCAGCCACTCAGGGTAAAATGGCTCTTTGGATTTTAAAGGTTGCAGACTGTTGTACTAAACCAACAAACTGATTATTGTTGCTTAATAGGAGTGCATTTAATCTAGGTGCCACTTTTACCCTAAAAGCAAAACTGAGTGAATAAAAAACAGTTTTGCATAGGTCTCCTTTAAAAATAATCCTTTATGATCACCTACAAACAATCCTTGTTTTCAGCCAGTCTGCGGCCCCAGCGGTGACCTTCCTGAGAGATTAACTGCTGGTGACACCCGAGACACAAGCTGAGACTTCAGTTCAGCAGGGGGCTGTGGCTTCCTGACACTCTGGGACAAAACCTGTCAGCGCTGTGATCCTTTGGAACAAAGGAGGACACACCTGAGAGAGTAATAGACACCGCTGGTCTCAGGGTCACAGCCGGAGGAAATACCACACACAGCTTTACAGAGAATCTTTATTATCGTTTCAGTCACTGATTTACAGCAAAAACAACTCTGATTAAACTGAACCCTTTCATCTCTTCACTCTGCCCACAGCTTCACTGTGTATAATCATAATTTACCATCTGAAATAATAAAACACGAGGGTTAATCAAATATACATCAATAACTCTTTGTATTTATAATGATAATTATAAAAATAAAAAGGAAAAACTAACCTGGCTGCAACAGGATGCAAAGACACACGGTGGATACTTTGATACAGAAAACATAGTTGGTGAAACGGATCCCTGCAAAACGCTTATCAGTAACAGCTATTCTGTGTGCATATCAGGATATTCTGTAACCTAAATAACCGAGCATGCGTTGACATAAAAATTACCAGGAAAAAACAAAAACATCCAAATATCTGAATTCATCCAGCAGGTTTGTTTTTTTTTTGGCATTTATTGACTAAATGATCTGATGATCATGTGGTACAGTAATAAAAATCCGCTCTGGTTTAACAGCAACAAGTGAATCTGTTGTTTTATCCAGATGTTTGTCTCTTAAAGCAAACATATACAAAATCATGTTTCCTGACAGTAATGGGATTTTAAAACAAACCTGTGTGTTTCTTTGGATGAAATAAAGTGTAAACAAAATCTTAGGCTTTCAAATGCAAACATTATCGTATTTACAAGGACAAAGGTGCACAGACAAGACGCGGGAAAACGTGCCGGCGCGCACCAACACACAGTCAGCAGAGTACAATGATATTTGCATTTATATACAAAGTGTGAGAAATGTCTTCACAGCTGTTTACATGTAGTTAATGTGTGGGGAGCAGATCCCTGGTTGGTGACCGCGTCTCATAGTGCTCTGGGAATTATGGTGAACGGGAGGATGGGGCTGCTGGCCTCCAGCTCCAAGGCAGTGAGGAAACACTCAGTGGCGGCGGCGGCGTTCCCCTGGGCCTGCAACACCTCGCCCAGACTGTTCCACACGTCGTGAGCCGTGCTGACGAAACGACAGGAGCACATTTATTTTCACGGACAAGAAGCAGGTGAAGATACTGGCATTCAGAATATTAGATTAAAAGATTAGAATTACGAATAAAAAAATATATATATTAGCTCAAAGTTTGTCTTTAAGAAACAGAATCCAGTAAAGGAGAACATGCAACAAAAGCAGAGAAGAATGAAAAGGTGAAAAAAAAGAAGCCTACCTGTTGACCTGCACAGCATCCCTCAGGACTTTCTCAGATAGACTGTAGCGCTGCAGCTGGTGCAGAATCAGACCCTAAGAAAACCCCCCCAAAAAAACACAAATTAGGTCCAGATGGTTGTAAACCATTCTGTGATTTACTTTAACATGAACATATTATAAGACTTACTAAAACGTTTCATAGTTACTCTAAATACAACTATGCGCACAGACATTCTACATACAAAGACAATACAAATGCTTTCCATGTATTAAAATCATTCAAATTTAATCTCAAATAAACAAACCCTAAGTACCCGCTTGCTGCTGCTCAGGGCTGAACAGGGACATCAGTAATCAGGTTACGTAATGCCTCCTCATACATGTAAACACATCTGTACAGCAGGAGCTTTTTACAGTGGTGCTGCTCTGGAGCCTGCTGGTGAGGGTTCAAACAATGCCAGGATGGAAAGACTTCAGCAAGAAACTGCTGCCATGTCTATGATTGGATGAAACACTATAGGGCCATTTCCAAAATATTTGAAGCCCTTTATTCAACAGTGGAATAGATTAATCATAAGAAAGCGTTTTTAGGCTGGCTGTCCATTGTTCCAGGAGAAACAGATCCCTTGGATCAGACATAATATAGCCTCAGGGTTTATTTTAAAAGCTGAATTTTACCGCAGAACTGTTAGGAAAAGAAAATCCATACAAAGAAGCTTTTTTTTTCTTCTTCTTCTCGGCAGTAAATCGCTGCCAGTTAAAGGAGATCTGATGATAAGCAGCGTTTTCTACATGTATGACCTGTTTTAGACAGTTCGAGCTGCTTCGGAAGTTGGAAGGAGGCGACGGACGAGAAGTCTGTTAAACCTGAGGGTTCATCTCTACAGGAATTTGTTCTGCTTAGTTTGGACTTGTTTAGCAATCAAGCAAACACAGGAACTCTATTGGAAAACGGTTGAGCTGAGCATTGCATGCATCAAGAAGAAACAAACAGTCATGGGTATCCAATCTAAGAAGCTCAGTAATTCAGCCCTGATGATTTTTCTCAGGGGTTCAGACTGAAACAGTTTATTAGCCAAAGAAAACCTACAGATTAAAGCTCCTCCAAAGAAACCGGGAGAGCGGGACTAAGCCGATCAAAAGTAAAAACATGCAGCATCGTAAAGGACAGAGCAGGTGTGTTGGGGTCTTACCAGTCTCTGCATGGTTTTGACATGAGTTGGGTTGATGGACAGGGCTTCTTCGTACCATCGTTTGGCGTCATCTATATTGCCCTTCAGCTCGGCTATCTGCCCCCTCATGTACAGAACGTTGTGGGAGGTGGGGAAGAGGTTAGCGGCCTCCTGGGTGCATGCCGTGGCCTCAGCAGGTTTCGACATGCCGATGTACACCTCGGCTGTGGAGGAAAAAACACAAAGGAGGAAATGTTGCAGACTGTTAAATAAGTTGATTTTTATCACAGTAAAAATAAGCCCAAATGGAGACATGTATGGAACCAATAGAAACAGAAGCAGACCTAACTACGGGTCTTTATTTTCTTAACTAGTTTGGTATCGAACGGGAGCAGGAAGAGCAGGGTTCTGTTATTGAACTCTATCTGAAGCTTTCATTACATCCATGATGAAGAGGGAGTGATGTCGGCAGAGCAGGAGGGAGGAAATGAACGGTCCCTCTATCTGCCCTCTAATTGGCTGATTACATTAGTCGTGTCGCCAAGCTGGAAATGAGCGCCAGATGAGAGGAAGCAGCTGGACGGATAAACACCGGCACAAACCGCCTCTGTTAAAGCGAGTGTTTACATGTGCCGCCCGCTTCTGTTAACGTCCTGCTTCGCAAATGTCTGCTGCTGCTGCAGAGTTGGAGCTCTGGCAGGGAAATGTAATATCCAATCACTGCGCTTCCAGGAAGAGCTGACAGCAGCTCGCTCACCACGTCTGTTGGATTAAAAGGGACAATTGGAGGATGATATGTAATCCTACATTCTCTATTTTGGAATATTTATAAAACAAAGAAGTCAAAGTTTGAACTGACAAAAGTCTTACTATAATTTTGCTGTGAAATTCCATATTTCTTTAACAATTTAGACAAAAAAAAATAAAAAAAAAAGCTTTACTTTGATCACGGTAAAAGAAAAATAGAGATAAAAGGATTTATATGCATAATAGCACCTGGTTAAAGACAAGGAATGCTAAAATACTGAGCAGGAATTTACTCTTAGGGTCATCATCTACGTGTAACAGCAGTTTCTGATGCAGAACAAGACTTTCTGCTTCAATGAGAGATCAAAATAAGAGAAATGAATGTGTGGAAGCAGACCTGCATGCAACCAGATCTGAGCCAGGGTCATCCAGGGATGAAGGGGTCCGTGTTTGGGAGCGCTGCTCTGCAGAGAAGAGGCCACCTCTGACAGAGCCTGTTCCACCCGACTGGCAGCTATAGATGTAGCGTGCACCGAACCTGCAGGAGGGGGGGGGTATACAAAACACTGTATTATTAAAACACACACAAAGACAGCCCTAAACATATAGACCGGCTTCAAAGCAGTTGAGCATAAAAAGATGTTTAGTTATGCAGCTGACAGCAGGACTCAATGAACACACTTGGGAAGCATAACTAGGAGCTCAGGTGTTTGTTTGTTTTCCCTGCAGTAAAATAAAGCTAAAGAGCTGGTAGGCAGATCACACCACTTCACACAGTTATGGTTCTGCATACACGAGTAAAAAAAAAAAAAAAAAAAAATGTATTCACTGCGACATTCAGCACCTCGGCAGCTAAAAGGTTCTTTACAATCTACACTGTTTACCTTCTGGATTCGTCTACTCTGTTGTCTACTTTACGAACTTGTTTAGTCCGAGGAACCACCCATTTGTGAAAGATCACAGAGATAAAGATAAAAGGGCTTATTCTAAGCAAAATAAAAAAGGAAACAATGGCTGCTTATAAGGGGATGTTGAGGAAATGACAAAAGTATGTTTGGTTTACTCATCAAAAACTCAGGCTGGGAGTTGTTTTTATAGAAGCCCTTTTGAAAGCAATCGCCTACCTATCTGTGAGCTACGATCACAGAAATCTAACGTACTTAGATGTTTTAGAACAACACAAAGTACTGCACAACTCAAGATTTTGTTCCTGCAAAATAAACCCAACAAAAAAAAAACTAATCTAAAAAGTATATTGAGGTGTTGATGTTTCAAACTGACCAACAGATTTTATGTTGTTTTTAGATAAATCTGGACCTTAAAATAACTTCAAAGACACACATTATTTAAATGATATCATTGTTTTTCTGCTGCCTCTCTAAAAGTTTGTCTGCGGTATATTTACGACACGTAAAGTACGTTTAGTTGGGATGGGTTGTGTGTTATCGGTTTAAATGCCAGACGTGTGTAACAAATGGCTGGGCTCACAAACAGGAAGTTGCCTCCTGCCCTATTTTCTGAAGACACTGATGATTTGCTGGCTTTTTCCTATCCTTAAAGAGGAAACGAATGTTGGAAAAATGCACCTCCTACTCCCACAGTCAAGATAAACTACTTTTCAGGTATAAGAGAACTAAAAAACACATTTTAAGGCCAACTTCATTTTGAAGATATTGACAGAAATTACCCACTAGTGGGAGGCACTGAAGAACCTGTCCACCTAGCCTCAAGATGCAGCGTCTCACTGAGGAAATGGTCTAATTATATTTGCCCGGTCGGGACGTTTTGAAAGTTCCATCTAAACGGGGCAACCTTAAATAGCTTAACCCAGCAGGCAACAGGTGTCTGCTGTTTCTGATCTGACATGAGGTGAGGTGAACTTTGCGTTTCTCAAAGGGAATAAAAGGAAAAACTGCAAATCTTAAATCCGATAAATTAACAGGATACATCTATGAGTTATTTTTCTAAGCAAAAAATGTATTTTTTTTCTTTGCTTTTAGTCTTTGTCTAAAATGTCTAAAATAAATATATCTTAGTTTGGTTATTTATTCATATACATCAATAAATATCTCATGGAGATTCAGCATTATCAGAGGACATCTTTATATAAAAGAAAAAATAAGTACTTGTTCTCTAGAAATGTAAAGAATTCTTATCAGAGGATAAATATATCAGACTAATCATTTATAAAATGAAATAAAAAATATATGTAATCAGCCCTCTTTTTAATTTGTGGTGGTTTTAAAGCGTTTTATAAATAATATCCGCTACAAGCAAGATTACAACATGAAAACTTAATTTATCTGAACCCCATCAGGAAAAGGGAAGTAGGCAGGGTAAGATAAAGATGGATGAATTGACAGAAAATACGTTGAAGGTTAGATGGCTACTTACAAACAGAAAACATGGAGGAAAAACCAAGAGTGTTAGCGTCCTGAGGGCCGCCTTGGAAAACAAAACAAAAAAAACAAAAAACGAAAGGATGGGAAAATACAGACACTTGTTAATGATTGAAAGGAGGAAGGAACAGAGAAGAAATAAAGAGAAAAAAATTTTTTTCATTCTTAACATGATGCTTTAAAAAAACCCACAAACAACGCACATATTAATAATAATAAAATTGGTCAAACAAATGATTTCTAAGTAGCTGCAAACTTAATTTTATCTTCTGACAAAAACCTTTTTTCTCCCTTCGTTCCTCGTGGGATCACAGTGTTTATCTGGCCTCCCAATACAACAACACAAAGAGGAAATTAAAGGACATTATGGGGGGTGGGGTCTGGTGTCTAAATGACAAAAAAGTGAAAAGAAAAATAAAGCTTCAGAGCAGCAATATAAACAATGGATGCACATAGTGAAAAAAAACAAACCTTTCTATCCATTTGTCCATTACAGCCTGTTGAAATACTTACGTTCCTAACAGCTTTAAATTCTAATCGAGTTTTCAGTCTTCCTCTACTTAACCATCCATCTTTACTTGGATGGAGATAAATACAAGTGGGAAAAGTTCAGATGACTTCTTTCAGCATTAGCTCTATTAATCCAAACTGAAGGACGACGTTCTGATCCGAGTGGACTGCTTACATCCACAAACAAGCAGGAACTTAAAAGCCTTTAAAGAAGGATTGAAGCTGTTTTCTGTGTAAAATGATCATCTAGCAATAAATTTCAAGTATAACTTTGAATCTAAAAAAGGTTTCAACAACAATCAAGGTTGTACTACGACTAGCTGGGGGACACTGATGCCGATGGCTTTATGTTTTGCTTAAATTTCCAGCTACCCATAAGAACAAGGCCAGTAATGTGTGAAAAATGTTCTATCGTCATGAAGGACAAATTTAAAGGTGTTTGCAAAAAATGACCAAGTTTGTTTGAATTAGTCGAAGCGAGGCTTTAAAGCCGCAAGATGCAGAACCTACTTTTAACCCGTGTGGTGGCAGCATCATGGTCTGGGCTTTATTAACCTACCAGTGATGAACTGCACAAAGTGGTTAGCTTCACCCAAAAAACAACCGGACATTTAAGACCCCGAAACAACTGAACGTTTCTGCGGCAATATGATCCCAGACATGCATCAGAAGGGATTTTGGAACAGATCAATCAGGCTAACATTAAACTTTTGGAATAGCCCTGAATAAATTCTGATTGATTTTTTTCTAAAATATGCATAAAAGCTGCATAATGAAACCAAGGGCTACAAACTTTAAAACGTAGATAAACCTGTGAAACTTCCATAGATCCACCATCAGTGTGTTTCTGTATATATTAATATAAACCAAACTTGTGCTCTTGTATCCGACACCTATACCAGGTGTTTGCTGTATAATTATTCTGCTGTGAAAAATAAAAGTTGCTGAAGCATCTCTAAAGGCCTAACGTTTACAGCTCATACGTTATGATGAGTGGAGGTAAACTTTTCAATGTAAATGCAGCACTTTTACAACCTTACAGTAACATGAACGTATATATTGTTATTTGCTTGTAAAATCCTTAATTTGTTTATAGAATTCCCTTTTAATGCACATTCAGCACAGACACTGGCAGCACTGTGGGCCTATGATTTCATCCATTCACAAAATATCCAGAGCTACTCGGTATCCAACGTAAAATACCCGATCGAATTCATGCAATTGATCTATTCTGCTTCAGATTCAGAAAAGCCCTCAAGATCAACCATCCGTGTAAAGTTACTCGATGTTTGCTTGCATGTGAAGTTGGTAACTTGAGATATGATCATTCAAGTAAGAACCTAATGCCAGATGTGAAGACTCTTGCAGCAGAGAGGAAGTATGGTAATGTCTGACACCACACTCTGGGTTTACATTTGTATCAGTTACACCATCTGTGCTTTGTTTTAGACTTCTTAATTAAAAGACCTGTATCTTAAGTATAATCTAATCTTCTTATTATTTGTTTTTATACATTTTGTTTGGAAGGTAAAAGCTCCAATCTGAGGAGTTGTGAGAAAACAAAACAAAAAAAACGTGCAGGTCTGCAAACAAGGCGTTTTATCCCAGTTCACTCTGCACACCATGCAAGGGACATGGAGGCTCATTACAGTTGGAAAGCTGTCGCAGGACGATGTGGTTGCAAAACGTGTGGGTCCTGGTCTTGGTGGGTGGAGGAAGAGGATGGGGACAGGAGGGCGGAGGAGAAGGGAGGGGAGGGGGGCCGGATGGGTTTCTGGCTGAAGAGACAAGGGGAGGAGGCTGGAAAAAGTAGAGAGGTGATGAAGGGGAGGATAGCGGAGAGGAAAGGGTGGACACTGTTGATGGGGAGGTGGGAGAAACTGGTTCGAAACCAGAGAGGGAAGAAGAAGAACCCGAGACTAAAACAGAGAAATTAAAACAGAACACAATCATTAATAAGGCACTGGATGCAGAGAGAAGAATAGAAACACTGTCTTATAAAAGTTTTGACATCTATTACTATTTTTTGAGATATTTGTGCAATTATAATCAAAACTGAGTTTTTTTTTTAATGTGATAGACCAACACTAAGCAGATCATAATGGTAAAGAGAAAGGAAAATGAGATGGGTTTTAAAATGCTTTTGGTAAAAATCTGGAAAGTCCAGTACAACCTATCGCTGTGACCTTGAATAAAAAGAGAGTCTGCCTGCGTGGGATTTTACTTTAGTATAAATAAATAATATATAAACATGGAAAATTTCACAACAATATCCGCCGGCTATAAAAATCTCAGAGCGCTCTGTTCGGTCCACCGGAAATTGAAAGAAGTTGTCCTAATTGAAACCCAACATGGCCGTTCTCCTAAACCAGCGCTGTCAAAAATATTTTCATATAGTTGTTTTTTTACAAGTCTTCGAAAGGACCGGTTGCGGCTGCATAAATTAAACTTTTGAGATCGCACTTCACTCACAGTTATTTAGCAATTTTAGCAACTTTTTTGGCTCTTGAGGGCCAGATAATTTGACCTGTGAGGTTTGCTGGAGTTTGACACATAAGCCCGATGGATGCTTTATTTATGGATGCTTTATTTAGAGATGCAACTAATAAACCTTATGGTGTCTCTAGAGGAGCAGCAGAGATCCAAAACTCGGGTAGAAGAATCTATTGACAGGACAACTAAGAGTCTTACTTAATAGTAGAGAGGAATAATAAAACAGTAAATACAAGGAAAGGGGTGTTTTTGACACGAGACCAAAATGAGACTATTTGACCTGCATGCAAAAGAGTGAGTGCAGAGAAAACTAACATCACACTGAACATAACCGTACTCATGGTGAAACAATGGAGGGAAAGATGGATCCATCAACTCAGGCATATATGCCACACTTTTTTTTTATCTTTGTTTTTCCAAAATCTTTTAAAATCCAGCATCGTTTTCCTTACAGTTCACAGGTCTGCACCACTTTGTGTGGGTTTATCAGCTAAAATCCCAATAAAAGACAGGGGGAGTATTTGAAAAGGCACTGTATTGGTGCACACCAACAATCTAGGAGCCCTTTGACTCATTCTGGAGGTGTGTGTGTTTGTGCCTACCAGTGTCAGGGTCACTGAAGTCAGGCAGCGTCATGGCGTTGAGCTGTCGTCTGTCCGCTATGGCTCGGTCCAACAGGCTGCTGCCACGGCCTGAATCGCTGCATGGACATAAAACACAGACAGAGTTTCTGTACGACTCTTTGAACCACACAGATAAACAAACGAGCATTTCGTTTCTTTGGCATCAAAAGTAATTTTGCACCAGTGAAGTGCACGCTTGTGTACCTGGGGTTAGTCAGGTTGTAAAAGCTCTTCCAGATCTGCAGCATGTGTTTACAGGTGAGCAGAGCTTCTTCTGGTCCTCTACACATGGCCTCCAGCTTCACCTTGGTGTACAGCAGACTACAGAGAGAAGTACCATCAGGTCAGGGTCTGCCATGATTTTAGTCAGACATTATATGATGTTTGAGGGGGGGGTTCTTACTTGAAGTTCTCGGGGTACTCTGACAGGGCCATCTCTATGATGTTAAGAGCATCGTGGTAGTGTTTCTGGGCAGAGAGAAGCAGGGCCAGCAGGTGGAGCGAGTGGACGTCGTCTCCTTGGAGCTGCAGTGCCTGTCGAACATATCCTAACGCCTCGGGGATCTAAGCACAGGCACACACACAGACTACAAGTGTTCACTGGAGACAGAATAAACCACTATTTAACTAAAGATGGGTAAGTGGGAATGTTTTTATTGCATCTTAAAGGCAATTTTTTTTTGTTCCGTTTATTGGTGTTACCTGTCTGGATACAGCAAGCTGCAGTGCCAAATAGAAAGCTGCCAGATGGTCCGTGGGAGACAGACTCTGAGCTCTGCAGAGAAAAGAGAGAAAAGAAAATGTTCAGATAAGCTAGATAAAAAAAAAAAAACCAACATCAGAAACTTTTTAAAAATTAAAGAAACAAGCAAAACCTCTGAAAGGCTCCCAAAGCCTTCCTCTGGTACTCCTCCTGTGTGCTCCGCAGTGAAGCTGAAGAGATGTAGACAAACGCGTGAACGGAAACTTTCGAATAAGGCGCAACATTAAAAAACGTCAAACACCAAATGAGCCCACAGCTAATAGAACCACCTTTAGTGCCAGTATCTCTCAGCAGTTTTATTCCCTCGGGTCAGTTTAAGTGTGCAGACACTCAAACAGTCATTGTCATAATAACACCTTGATTCTTTTCTTTTTTTAGCCATTCTGTTGTAGATTTGCTGTGTTTGGGGGTCGTTGTTCTCCTGTAAGCCCAATCATCCCTCCCTAATAACTGTGCTTGACAGTAAGCATGAGGTATTTTGCTGTTATGTACATAACAGGCATTATTCCAGACTACATTTTTCCTTGTTGTTTTTAATCTTGCACAGATTTTACATTAAGGCTCCATCTGTATGGCTTTTTGAAGCCCACACAGGCTTTAAATTAGACTTACCATCAGTGGCCTTGAGGCTGTAAACCAGACCAATGGCCAAATAGCCTTTGCCTCTGAATTCAGCTGCTTTCTCTTCCATCTCAATCACCATCTTTGCAAACTTCTCGCCTTCATCCAACTGAAATTTCAGAGCGTATAGATGTTAAAAAACAAACTATAAGATGGAGATAGAAAGATGTTGTTGGACCCATTATTTGTATGGAAGCCAAGCTGTGCACCTCTTACCCAGTGCAAAGGACCGATGCACATTTTAACAGCCAGCAGTGGGATGGTGGGGTCGTCTGGCTTCAGGCGGATGCACTCCTTAAGAACCTTGACAGCGCGAGCGGATTTGCCGGCGGCCATTAGCGACAAGGCGAGCTGGTACCACAAATGAAACTCCTCGAAGGCGAACTTCATGGCTCTCTCTAAACACTAGAGATGACAACAAAACATAGTTTTCTTCTCTATTTCTAGTTTAGCACAGAAACATTCATTTCAGGAGTCTAATTCTGTTTCGGGTGAACGTTCTTATTTTACCTCTGACAGCATCTCATACTGCCCCCTCCTGCCCAGGGCTATGGTCAGCAGATCGTACACCACAGAGGCAGACTGTAGGCTAATGATACGATCGTTGTTGTGCTCAGGAATCCTACTCAGGACAGCGTCCCGGTTGGCCTGAAGCACAGACATACACGGATGTAGAAACAGAAGCTGCCCTTTAATGTTTCGAAGGTGCCACTCTACAAAGTGACTTACCATGGACTCGCTTATCAGCAGCAGCAGGAGGGCTTCCTCAGTGTTCTCCTGAGGACAAAACAGACTGAAAAACAGCAGGAGAAAGATGCAGATGGACAGGGATGAAAAGACCTGAGAGACCCTTTTGAATAATTTGTACCAACTAAAGTCCTAAACATGTCATACTTCTCTCCTGAGTACACTCGAGGGCGTCGGCTTAGGGTGTAGTTCTTGCTGTAGGTAAGCCCTTGCTGTGTGGGATTATCCAGGGGTGACACTGTTGGAGGATCCTCCAGAGGAGACCAGTAGCTCTGTTCGCACATCCCTCGAAGCAGGATCTCTGCCAGCTGCCGGGCTATCGTCTGCACGTGGTTAAACCACACAGATTGGTTAAAGCAATAGTGCATCAGTCAGTAGGTTTGCACAATGTTTCCCAACAAACTGACAGACGTATTCATTCCCAAACAAATTCTCACCATGCGAAGATTCTGGGTGGTTCTGGTTTCAACAGCGCGGAGAATCTCCCGAAACCTGCCCACACCCTGCGTCAGGTTTCTAAAAGGTACAAAAAAAGAAGAAAGAGAAGATTTAGAAATATCAGACGGTGCAGAGCATGAGAAACAGGGGAACCATTCAGAGACATGTTTTATTTATATGTAGCAAAGACAGACATGCAAGTCTGGGACTTTTCAGGTAAGGATAATACTGCAGAGGCTTTCTTGACTTTGTCGGGTTTCCGTTTTGACAGCTGATATAATCTTTAACCAACTTTTGTTAGAATGACTGTTGATCTTCTGTGCCAACTGGAGATTCTCACTGATGGGACGCGAGTCGGCTCCTTTTAAACCCACGCTTTTCAAACAAAAATTTATCTCAGTGCTCATGCATGTTTGCGAAGCTGACGTAACGAAGTGAAGGTTGTTTTCAGCAGATTGCTGGCTGGACTGATGGGTAAATGAAAGAATAAATACCCTATAAAAACCTACCGTATTAGACTACTTTCTTTGAGTTTGAAGCTTCAACAGCTGCAGTAAGACTTAATCTAACTGAACCTTTCTGAATGTAAGCACCACTAAAAAACGGTGAGAAAAACCTCCAAACTGAAATGTGATTCTCACTTAGCTTTAATCACACTTTTCACCTCGAATCAACAGATTTGCACTTTTATACGATCAAAACTCCAAACTGCACCTGTGTGGCCCGAGTGTAATTTCTTCAGACCAATTGGTCCCCAGCAATTATGTGACAGCTTTTCAGCTGCCGACATGTATTTTTTCTGTCGCTTGTTCCCTTCTGGGATCTGAAATAGTATCACGTTTACATCTGTCCTTTTATATCTCACCCATTCTTGAAGTGGATGACGTGGGCTCTCTGCAGGCCTGTCTCCAGGAAATAGCCCAGCTCCAGATCCTGAGTTGTTGGTCCTGGCTTTGGGCTGCGGTTCTGAATGCCTGCTGATAAGGCCTACAGAAACAGGCACACAACAAATCGGGAGACAAATGTTAAATAAAACAAAACAATAGCAACTAACAAACAGGATCTTTCTTTAGCTTCTCGTCTCTATCGGGTTTCCTAGTGTTATGTGATTTTGTGAATAAGCGCTGATGTGTTTGTCAGCTGGCAATCAAGAGCAGGAGCACAATTGTCAAATATAATCACTGGCATCATATTGTTCATCGTGTTCCTAAAAGAATGGCACAGCAGCTTTTCCTGCTCTTAAATCTTCTGCTGAATGTTCCTGTTCTAGTCCTCCCCTTGGGCACAAACCTTCTCTGCTTCCTGCAGGTACAGCAAAGCAATGTCTCCGGACTTTTCATAGCAGGTGATGATTTCCTGCTCCCGCTCTGCCGGGCTCCGATTGGTCGACGGAGAGTTCTTGTTGGACAGAGACGGAGAGGAAGCTGGGACCTTCTCTAGACACAAGCCTGGGAGCGATCAGAGAAACAAAAGAAAGGGTCACCTGTACAGGCAAAGGTATGAATCCAGCTGGATTACAGAGATATTGCGCTGCCCCCTTGTGGAGACAAAGGGAACTGCAACAGAGATTATAGCCGATTGGATTTGGGACTGAGCGGGTGCTAAGAAGGTCATTAAATACAACTGGTGCCTGAGTGTGTCTTTGTTTACCTTTGGTGGCGTAGGCCTCTGCTATCATGGACAGCCTGTATACAGGAGCTCCAGCCAGCTGCATGTCATCCAGGTTCACCCGGCTGTAATGACCTGGGAAAACAGCAAATCTCCATTCAGCTCCAGTACTGTGGGAGCCTATTAAATAACACATTTTAGCTCCTTCAAGGGGCCAAAGTGCTGTTCCTGGGTATTGAATTATTATACACTGGGTTCTTACTGGATACGGGTGGAATTGGAATTAGGTATTTTTCAGGTCAGGATAAATGGGTGCGAATGAACGACTATGTTTCCAAGGTAAAGCAAGGTAAGGGTTCCAGACTTTATTCTCTATGCCCTTTGCTAAACAGGAGTTCCTCTATGTATCTGTCATTTAAACCTTCACTGAATCTATTTTTCCTCACAGTGTTTCCATTGTCCACTCACCAACCCACTAAAAAAAGAAAACAGTCATTTGTTCCATTCTCCACCCATCCATCATTACCCATTTATTAAAAAAACAATCCTGTATCCATCCATCCTCTTTCCTGAACCACAGTCCACCCCATTCATCTGCTTCTGGACTATCTAGCTTTTTTAAAATATAATTAAACGTTCCATGCATCCATTATAGCATCTATCTATTCTGGAAATATCTGTGTTAGTATTGTCATTGCAATACTCAACAATGACATATTTTTCTTTTATTGCAAAGTCCTAGCTCAATATTTAAAATCTGGCCTATCTAAAAAAATATGTGCCTAATATTTATGGTGATCTTTGATTTCTATAGGACTGAAAACTCTTGAAAATTGATTCTGTAGAAGTGCGGTTCTTTGACTAGGGTTCTTTTCAGGGGCACAAATATGAGAGATGCTAAAATGTTAAGAAACAAGGAAAACTAAATGGGACAGGAAATGGGATGCATCAGTTAAATCCTCAGAAACCAACAAAAACGGATTAACTGATCCCAGATGTGTTTAAAATAATAAAACCAAGGAATTAAAAAGAAGAAAAGGTTACCTAAAGCATCTTTGTATTCTCCCTCTATGTAACAGATTTTGGCCATCAATAGGCTGGCTTCCTGGAGGTAATCAGCCTGGAGAAAATACAGATTAAAAAGAGTTGAAAAACGTACAAAACTGTACACAGTCGTCAACACATCTGTCATTCTCTTCAGGGTTTACCTTGAGGTTTCCTCGGTCTAGAGCAGCAGTAAGGTGCTTCCTCACCTCCACCAGTTTGGGCCGTGGACCCCGGGGGCTTGAACCTTGTTTGATGGGATTTTCCTTCAAGTATGTCTGGAGCTTAGATTCTCCCAACAGCAGCTCACCTAAATCATCTAGAAACAAACAGCATTTTAAAGAACAGAAACTAATGCAGGTTTAAAAACCAAGATGCTACTTGAGCATAGACAAACAGAGCCAAGTGTTAGCACCAGGTATAACACAAGAAGAAACATAAAAAGGTCAATTTGATCCCAGATTCTACTTTTTTTTTAATAAATATGCCCCTTGCAGAAATATCAGAGTATAAAAGAGTAGAACCAAGGCACACACATACCAGGAAGAATTAGGGGCTGTAAAAAGCTGAATCAACCAATGATCTGAGTCACGGACCAGAGCTCAACACTCCAGAGGATCAGAAGGATTATTCAAGAAATTATCCTAAAGCATTAACCTTTAAACATTACCAAAAAAGAACTCGATTGTTGTCAAAAAAAATCTTTGTTTTAGTTTGCTGTATCTAAAAAGCCGAGATAATAAACAAAGTGAGAGTAATAGCATTCCCTTCAGTTCCCTGATGCTGTCAATTTTCCACATAAAAAAATACCAAGAAATGGAACAATCTGACTCTTTTTTCGTTAGCTTTCTAACTTTAACTGGTTTTGTCCTTTAATTTACAGCAGTTCAGATCAGAACTGACCTTCAAGTGGTATAAAACACACCATTCTAAAACATTAGGTACTGCACAGTTAAGTGGTACAGAAGGATGGATATCAGAGCACAGACTGACTGATGATTTTTTTGTCAACAGATTTGTCTTTCCTGCCAGGTTACGCTTTTATCAAATAGGCTTGCAAACATATACAGTGGTGGTCAAAGGTTTGCATTCACTTTAAAGGGCCGAATATGTCATGTTATCATTGGCTTCGGCTGATATTCTCAAAACTCTTCTCTTTTTATGATTGTACAACAAACTACAACATTTTCTAAAAGCAAGGGTTTGATTTGCAAACTGACATCTACAGTTGATTTACTCTAATTTTCACAGGGTCAAGGGCTTAAATTTTCAGCTTATTGGAAATGCATGATGCTGCCAACACCATGCTTAATACAAGGGGTTCTTAGGTTCTAAAGACTCCAGTCATCTTTCTAGTCACTGCAGCCAAACAGCTCTGAGATTTTATCCA